>JAOWBW010001628.1:0-69942 GCA_026119855.1 Campanula takesimana | reverse complement strand
TTGAAATTTATTTCAAGGAGCTTAATGAAAAGTCCAAATTTAATAGGGCTGAATATCAAAACATTTATAATTTCAAAAAAAAAGAAAAAGAAAAAATCATATTCTCCCCAAAACCCCATCCACATCTCCAACCTCCATAACCACCAGCTGCCACCCTAGACCTCCATTGCCATCCACCGCCCTCCACTTCCACCCCTTCACCACACCATCAACCTTTCACAACCACCATTGTCATCACCCACAACCCCACCATAACATTCAAACAACGTGAGACTGTTACCCCTTGAGAGAAGCGCCGACGTCGCCGGAAAACTTGTTGGACGAGAATCGAGTTGCTGGAGATGAGTGCAATCGGTAAACTGAGGAAACCCAGTTGAGAAATTGTTAGCAGAGAGTCCATATACTCCAAGCTGGGACAATCAAACGCCGGCAAGCTCCGTCGACCTTATTACCCTTCAACGACAAGTAGTTCAGCTAAGAGTAGCCATTAGATAACACCCATTGAACCTGTTTATCACCGGTAATTCTGTTGTAGGAAAGATCAAGGAGCTGCAAATACTCAAATACATCATCTTCTTAGAAGAATCATTCCAACAGCAACTCGAACAATTGTGCGACAGATTAAGCGAGTTCAACCGAGCAAATATTGAAGCTGGACAAGTCGAAAATCTGGCCGGAAAGCTGATTTTCAGCGAGATATATGTAACTGAGACAGACCTACACTTAGATCTCCCCCTATAAGTGAGTATTCTGGTGATATTACAGTTCTTAAAATAAAGGGTTTCAAAATTGGTTGTTTGGCACCCAGTTTTGGAGTGGGGTAGAATTGAAGGTGAGGATTTGAAAGGAAAGGAGCTTATGGGAGATGGTGGATGGGGTTTTGGGGAAGAAGATGGATTTTAATTTTTTCTTTTAATATATATATATCTATATATATATATATTATTTTGCTTTCAGCCCTATAAATTTGGAATTTTCATTAAGCCCATTGAAAGAAATTTCAACTTCAACTAACCAATTCTGTTAGTCATGTGCATGCCACATGCTTTTTAACTAAGTTTTTAACGAATTCCGTCAAAAATGCCCTATCTGGCGAGTATTTTTCCCATCAAGGTCTGATCTAGCGAAAAAAAACATCAGGGTTCGATTGGGAGGGTGATTTTTTTTGTGAGAATGATAAGTGGGGTCTCATAGCCCATTTTAAGTAATAAAGCAGCTTATAGGCGGGGAGTATTTTTTTTTTTTCTAATTCCCAGTGACACTTTCTGTGCAATATAGAATGGAGTATCAGTTTGACTTAGTTTTTACCGTAAATAATGGAGAGCATTACTCGGGCTAGTAGGCTTCATCCAACAATTTACTGGCAGATTACTTAGATAAATAAACTAGGCACGATTTCTTTTTCTTTTTTTTTTAACACGAAAATGAACAGGACCAAAATGGTGCTTAGAATTGCAGGGCCAAAATGGTTCTGAGTAAAATACACAGTATTCTCTACAATTACAAGTCTGACAGAGGATACGAAACGAAAAGTTTCAACTTCCTTCCGACTATGCGCAATATGAAAAGAGAACCCACGACATAAATAAGCAGCGCGTGAAAGAAAAAAAGAAGACATGTTTCAAGAAGTCAACAGCGAATAGTTTGATAACATGCTCGTCTAGGCGTCTAGCATGGCCTTGCCATAGCTAAAAGATGACAATAAAAGCCGTATAATACATTTTATTCTGGAGGAAAACAAAAACAAAAAATGACGGAAAGAGTTGAAAACACATTCATTGGTCAATAACTAAGACCAGAAAATGGTCAAGGAACCACAAGAACCGTGTAATTTAAGGTTCCATCAACAAAACAAGTTGTGCATAATTTTAAGGACTCTTACAAGCGCAAGGTGGAACTGTAGGCTGCTTCCTCCTCCTTAACAACTTAATGAGTAGTCAGTCCGCTTTGTCTCAAGCATCTGCAAATGGTAACAACAACTTATAAGAAAGGTAGAAATATGCTCAAAACCTTTAAATAAACAATTTAGATAACCTTCATGAGGTGGATCAGTAGTGAACCTTTGACCAGTGGTGAACCCAGAAATTTTTAAGAGGGTTGTCAAGATTGTTTGGGAAAAAACTATACTTCATCATTAAAAAATTTGGAGTAAATGAGGATCAAGATTGCTCGGGGAAAATTATGCTTATCATCAAGAATTGGAATAAAAGAGGGTCAAAATGATATCGTTGAACAAAATTACCAAAATAAAAATAAAGAGGGTTGAAATAGACAAAAAAAAAAAAAAAAAAAACAACAACAACAATAATTTTAGTGGCTTTTTCTAAAATTTAGAGGTATTAAAATGAAATTCACCACAAGTCAAGGGGTCGACTGACTCAACAATGCCAAGAGGTTAACATAATGAAAACAATAAAGACAAAGTAGAGGCACCAAGTCTGCTGTACCACATTCTGTACCACTAATGATCCAATGGCTTTACATCATTCATAACAACATCACGAAGTCAACCCAAATAATTTATAACCGTCGGATCGATTATGGTACACAAAAGTGGTATAGCAGATTTGGTCTCAAGTAATACAAATCCAGCTCACCATTTGGGGAACAGTCACTCCTCGAAGAAAATTCAGAGGCCATTGGAATGGAGATTGATAACTGAGTAGTGGAAAACGCATTCTTATTCTCATCATCAAGATCAGACCACGAGTCTCTAGTTTTAGGCCACTCATCAAAGAACGACGCATATGATTACATTGCTCTTGTTTCACAGGCTCTGCTGAGCTGGCCTCGTTGCCAAAGAAGCAACGTTGCTGTCTTTGCTTTGACATAGCAGCTGAAGAAGCGTCAATTATGGGCTCATAAGATTGGGGCAAGGACAGCTGGGAGGAGTTTCCCTGAAAATAAGAATCATTTTTTGGTTTCGACACGGAGCTTGATGGAGGAGCTTGGGATGGTATCAGATGCCATCCACTGTCTATATTAGAGTCCAACCCCAGACCCCTAATGCTTCCTGAGGCTTCGGAAGGGTAATTAAGGTCACTCACATCAGGTGACACCCCCTGATTGTACCTACATATTTCATTTTGAATGAAGAATTAATTTAGTTGCGTCTCTATTCGTTGATCAAGTAGAAAACAGCAGGAAAATCGGAGTGATCACATGATTTAACATCTAATAATGGCGAGTGAATTTCATGAACATCCACTAATGCCTCCATCCACACGATTACAGTCAACTATTATCCTTAGAACGCGAGCAATTCCATTTCTAACATCTACAACTACAAGCTGACAACTTGCCTCTTGACAACTTTTAACATCGGAAGGAAAACCACGTGATTTACAAGCACAAATATCTCTTAATGCATTATTATTCCTTCAGATTTGATACTCTTATGCTGCTTTGAGAAAGAAGGTACTGACAAAATGCAAAGTTCTTATATACTCCCTCCGTCCCAACTTAACATACAACAAAAGGGGGGAATAGGGAGTAAGAAAAAGTGTTTAATACTAAGGTGTTGCGAGTGTGGATAGTGGGGTAGGAGAGAATAAGTGGGGTAATAGTAAGTGGGTAGCTGTTGTGAGTATGACAAGTGGGCCCCATTATTTACAAAGTATTATAAGTTACAATTTTGAGATATTGTAACAATGAACGGGACAACCAAAACTGAAATGCTTGTAATTTATAGCCAACGTGAGATTTACATTCTTTTAAGACTTACGCTCTTGTTTAAAAGTTTGCAGCAGAAGAGAAAAATGCATAAATAAGCCCCGCAAATTATTCATGAGACTCTTGCTTTCGCTTTTTCCGAAACCTGTAAATTTGGTCCAAGTTTAGGCCTTTTCTTTCAAAATAGTTTTTGCATTATTTGCAATTATCACTTTAATATTGCCGCAATATTTGTTTAAATTATTATCAATCATCACTAAATATTTAGTACACTATTTCTTTAAATCCTTCGCATATCACTAAAATGTATGGCAACATTTCTTTTTAAATCTTTGCAATTACCTCAACTAATCTAATTACTGAGTTAAACTGTCAAAGTCCAAAACTAAATCTTTTTATCAATGAAACGCCGCCCCAAATGTTGTCGCTAGTCTACGCCTAAATTTATTATCCAAGACTACTAAAACCTAATTGAATAGTAGACTAATAACGAGATATGAGAATTTTATTAGTACAAAGATTAATATTTCGACTTCGTAATTAGATAGGGTTAAGATAATTGCAAAATTTTAAACAAATGTTGCAGTAAAATCTTACTGATAATGTACATAGTATTCAAAGGGTTAACAAATTGCAAATTTTAAACAAATGTTGGAGTAAATCTTAGTGATAATTACATAGTATTTAAAGAAATATACTAAAAACTTTAGTCATGATTGCAAATAATTCAAAGATGTATTCCAGTAAGTGATATCAAAGTGATGACTGCAAATAATTCAAAAAATATACAGCAAGATGAAAGCTCAAACTTGCTACTTAAGCCAAGAAAAATGAGAGAAGAAATCCCTAAATCCCAATTAAGCCTAGAAGAATGAGCGGAACCCCAAATTTGATACTAACCAAGTCTCCACAAATTTGATAGTTAAGACTCAAAGAAACGGTGGAAAGCCCAAACTTGATGCTATAAGACTAAAATGGGAGGAAGGCCAAACTCGATACTAATCAAGTCTAAAAGAATGAGAGAGAAGAAAAAATAATGCCAACCATAGGATTTGAACTTGACAAGTAATAGGCAAACGAATTTTATGCTTCTGCTCAACCACTTAGGCATGTTAGCTCTTGACTACTGAATTCCAGGGACTTTTATAGTAAGAAGTTAAACATTTGGGGCCCAAAATCATTGATATTTTGGGGGCCCAAACCCGCTTCATTAGCTTCCCCACAAGGCTAGTCCCGCAAGTGCTTTCCCGAAGGATATTCAAAGTGTTCCATTGAAATTCCCTTTCTAGAGATCTAACTGCCGAGTTTCTCTCGGGCTTTATAAAACGAAGGCCATAAATTAAAATAATAATGTAACGACCCGAGCCTGAAAACCTGGTCCGCTACATATGTACCACGCACTGGCTCACCACAAACAACTTGGATTCACTTAGCTTACCACAAAAGCCCACGTAAAAGTCCATGAATTTATCGGTGCTCAATGGTAGCTTTGTGGGCTTATAAATATCACACTAAACTCCCACACCTAGTAGATGTGGGAAGGGGTATTGTAAAATCCCCCACTTAAATCCTTGTCGCCCCGCCAAGGCCCAATAGGTCCACTAGAAACGTACCCCCAGGCAAGCTCGCTCCTTCCAGCTGGGGTTCCGTTCTGGTACTATTTGCAACGACGCGAGCCTGAAAAACATGCTCTATAAGCACCACGCATTAGCTCACTGAACACAAACAACTTGGTCAACTTATATTACGACAGGCCCACGCGAAAGTCTATGGATGTTATTGATGCTCAATGGTAGGCTTTGTGGGTTTATAATAGCACAGTAGAACACCTAGCCGATGTGGAATGTGGTATTACACATAACGAGCTAGCGTCTTCTAGTAGTTAAGGAGGTTTTCTCAAATCCTACGAACGTTTTGCCAGGTTCAAACTATGTGTTTTTTTCTTCTCTCCTATTCTTAGGCACATTCATAGAAGTTCTTTTTGTCCTTCCTTGTGTTCTTTTTTATTTTATTTTTACCTTATCTCCTTTTAGTTAGGCCCATTCTTAATCAAGTTTGGACTTTCCTTCCATTATTCAAGGCAATTTTGGGTTTTCCTATCTTTCTTCTAGGCATAGCTAGCACCTACATTTACGATTTTCTCCTATTTTTAAGGCTTAATTAGCATCAAGTTTTAGCTTTTTCATCTATGCTCTTGGATTACTAAGTAGCAAGTTTTGGCTCTCTTCTTCCAGTATCCCTGTCCTTTGATATCCATAGAAAGGACACGACGAGGTTTTCAATTTTTTTGCAATTATCACTTTAATGTTATTAAAGGGGAGCCTTAGTACAGCGGTTAAGGTGTTGCCGTGTGACCTGGAGGTCACGGGTTCAAGTCCTGGAAGCAGCCTCTTGCAATGCAAGGTAAGGTTTGCCTACATTTCACCCTTGTGGTGGGGAACCTTCCCCGGACCCTCGCTATGCGGGGATGCCTTGTGCACCGGGCTGCCCTTTTTATCACTTTAATGTTATTGCAATACTTCTTTAATTCAATCATCACTAAAAATTTAATACACTAATACTTTAAATCCTTTGCAACTATCACTAAATATATTGCAACGTTTCTTTAAATTCTTTGCAATTTTTCAACTTATCTAATTACCGAGTCACGCTGTCCACGTACAAATCTAAAACTTTTTACTAATTCCTCCAAGCTTAAATTAGGCAAATAAGTCAAATTTTGCTACTAATTAAGCCTAAAAGAATTGGATAAGAAAGCTCAAACTTGATGCTAACAAGCCTAGAAGAATGGGAGGATACCTCAAAGTTGATGTTAATTGAGCCTAGAAGAATGGGAGGAAAGCCGAAACTTGATGCTAACAAGCCAAACGCTCAGTGCATCTTCCAAGCTTACTTAGGCAAGTTTGGGCTTTCAACCCATTCTTTGAAGCTTAATTTTTCTCTCCAGTCTCCAAGTTTCGGTTTTCTCCAATTCTTCCCAGCTTAATTAGAAGTTTGGGCTTTTCTCCAATTCTTCCAAGCTTAAATTGTGTCTTCCCTCATTCTTCTTGACTCAATCAGAAGCAAATTTGATTTTCCTCCAATTCTTTCAAGCTTAAATTAGGCAAACAAGTCCATTTTTGCTACTAATTAAGCCTAAAAGAATGGGAGAAAAAAGCTCAAACTTCAATTATTTTTTCTAAGCTTCATTATCAAGTTTAAGATTCCTCTAATTTTTTCAAGGTCAATTAACATCAAGTTTGAGTCTTTTCTTCTATCATTCTTGGATTACTTAGAATCAGATTTGGCTCCCTTCGTGCAAAATAGTTTTTGAGGGAGAAAAACCGAGTTAAAAAAGCTTAACTGGGAAGGGGAGGACTTCTATTATGGATAGGATTTGAGTTACACTGCGAGTCTAACACATGGCAATGACTCATCCATCCTGTACCTTCAATTTACATATAGACCCCTATGCAATCTTTCATACAATAGGAAGACCCACATATAGGATGGGTATAGGATGGATGAGTCATTGCCATGTGTTGTGTAACTCAAATGTTATACTCCCTCCGTCCCACTCGAATTAGGACAAATTTTCATTTTGGGTATCCCATTCGAATTAGGACAACCCAAAAATGGAAGTGTTTTATTTAATGGGACCCACATTCACACTCACAACAACTTTCCACTCATTATTCTCTACCCCCCACTTTCTCTCTCTTACTTCACTTTTCATACTCACAACACCTACTCTACTAACACTTTTTCCTTGATCCAAGTGCCCAACCCAAAAATCCTAATTCGGGTGGGATGGAAGGAGTACATAATAAAAGTCCTCCCCTTCCCAGCTAAGCTTTCTTAACTGGGTTTCTCTCCCTCAAATTTTCTCTCTATTTTTATTGTTTGTGTGTGAGCTGTACGCTGGGCTAAATTTTCAACAAATTCTTTCAAACTTTTTGCAATTATCTTAATTATTTTAATTATTGAGTCAAATTGTCTAAGTCCAAATATCAATTTTTATCAATAAAAACGCCCCAAATGGCATTGTTAGGCTCCGTTTGTTTTCCGGGAAAACATTTTCCACATTGTCCGGTGTTTGTTAAGCACCGGAAAATGGTTTTCCCCCTTTTCTAAGGAAAACGTTTTCCTTACCTCCACCTAAGGAAAACATTTCCTGAAAATAATGATGACACAAAATTATTTTTGAACACTCCTCCACCTCCGCCTCGCCCCTTTCCCACACCACCCATCCCACCCCCCCCCCCCAACCAAAAAAAAAAAAAAAAAAAATCTTTTCACTCATATTAAAATTATTTTTGAACACCTCCCCCCACCCCTACCCCACCACCTCCCCTACCCCCTCCCCAACACCACCCCCATCCCACCTCCCTTCAAATTTTTTCTCATAATAATTTTTTCCTCATATTAAATTGTTTTTTTCTCATATGAAAATATTTTCCGGAAAACATTTTCCTTAGATTTACCAAACAACCAAAAACATGTTTATGTCATTTTTCGGAAAACATTTTCATTTTCCGGGAAATCATTTTCCGGAAAATGTTTTCCCCCAAACAAACGGAGCCTAGTCTACGCCTCAATTTATAGTCCAATTATCCAAGGCTGCTAAAACCTAAATTGAAGTAGACTAATAATACGACTTGAAAACTTTGTTAACACAAAAATTGAGGTTCAGACTTGATAATTTGATTGGGTTTAAATAATTAAAAGATTAAAACAAATGTTGTAGTAAAATTTTAGTGTTAATTACAAAGAAATCAAAGAAACATTGCAATTAGTCAAAATTGCAAATAATACGAAAAAGTGTTGCAGTGAGTGATATCACATGGCAAGAAAAAAGCTCAAACTTGTACTAATTAAGCCTAGAAGAATAGAAGAATGGGAGAAGAAAGCCCAAAATTGATGCTAAATAAGCCTAGAAAAATGGGAGGGAACCCCAATGATGCTAATTACGCCTAAAAGAATGGAATGAAGCCCAAACCTGATGCCAATAAGCCTAGAAGAACGAGAGGAAGACCCAAACTTAATGCTAATTAAGCCTAGAAGATGAGAGGAAAGAAAAGATAATGCATGTCATAGGATTCGAACTTGCACATGCAATAAGGGAAACAGATTTTATGCTTCTGCTTAACCACTTACACGCGTTAGCTCTTTATTATTGAAATCCGAGGCCTTTTTTAGTAAAAGAAGTTAAAATTTGGGGCCTAAGTGGCTCGCGATGCCATTGATAATCGTATCATTATCCCTAACTCTATGTTACACTGCCACCGTTGACTATATCTTGTAGGTCTCCTGAACTGGGTGGTCCCACTTCAGGATCAAAGTGTCACTGACATTCAATAGCAGATCTTGTGTTAGCTACTGGAATGTTCATATTTTCATATCATATAAGACAGGGCCGAGGGAGTATATATTATCTAAGAACCCCATCTTTTCTACGAGCAGGCATGGGCACCAGGCCTAGTCTGGTAACTTGATATGCATTGCATATTAATGATATGCATGGGCCATGGATGAGGCAGTCATGAATTGATCCTCCTTAGTTCTACTTAGAAAATATAATTGAGGACAAAGTTGTGAGCTTTCTCTCGAGTGTGATGAGCCAGCTAAACTCGTTCAAAAATATACTCAAGTCTCAAAGTAGAGCCTCATTCTGAAATTCTTACCAACTAATTTTGACTTCCATATATTTTCTTCAGTTTGAACTAATGTTGCATCTTCTTTTGTATGACACAAAAAGCAGCAGCATCTTTGAAACATAAGAAATGAAAACTTCAAGAGCCAAGATTCTTTATGAACCACTAAAAAAAGAGTAGAGCCAGTTTTATGGGACAAAGGTGTAATGACACAAACTGACAGTCATGATCCAGCATATTCAAAAGTAAGACACGCGTTCTTTAATCATCGTGTGCATGAACAAAAATATGATCTAAATGGTTATCTGCACCTAAAAACTTCAAATACAAGGCTCTAAGCATAAATTTGTGTAGATAAAGTAAAATATGTACAGCGTGCAGCTAAAATTTGAATTAACAGATTAAAAGCATAAATGCGATAAGTTCAATGATCAACTATCAGTTTTCTTGATTGCATTTAATCAAAGGTATATTAGAACCCAATGTACTCCAGTAATTTTTCACCAGCTGAGCACCATTCTGCATGAAGCAGAAAACATAATTATGCATGCTTAAGATTCCAGTTGAACCGCAGAAGATTGTTGATCAAGTTCTGTGATGGTGTCTAGTGGACAACTTGCCAGAAAAATGAAGTAAATTTACATCCAAAAGAAAGCTTGAATGCGTGTTTCTTTGCAGAAAAACAGTCTTCAAGTTAATTACACTCCACCCTCATGGCCAAGTACACAAATCTCAGTTTAGATACAGCTGGAAGTTTACATATTGTAAGTGTGTTTGATGTATGTATGGTGTCATACAAACTGCTGTCATGACTGAAGGTAATGATGTTCTCAAGTAATACTCCCTCTGTCACGGAAAGATAGTAACATTCGACTTTTGATGGTCAACACAAGTGAACTTTGACCAAACACTAATGTCAATCTAATCATCCTAGTGAAATTTTAAAAAAAATTGTACTATTAGTAAATTAATAAGTGATTTATCAATAACAATTTTTTGAAATTCATTGGGATGAATCAAATAGAGATTAGTGTTTGGTCAAAGTTCACTAGGGCTGACCATCAAAAGTCAAATGTGACTATCTTTCCTGGACGGGGAGAACCAAATACCTCCTAAAGTATCCCCAAACACGATGTCCAGTATCATAAAGGGGCATACAGGAAAAGAATATAAACCGAAAAACGACATTCACATTCAAATCACTCACAAAAATAAAATACCTGTATTCTTTGTTGCTGATCCCATAAGGACTGGTCTCCACCTGATACTTTGATACATTGCTTCCAAAACCCAGTCCCTCTGAATTAACAACGGGATACAAGGGCAGGTTTTGAAAGCTTCCTCCGCTGCTTGCAGTAGTTATGTGTGACATTGCAGTCGACAGTGACTGAGACGTAGATTGAGATTCCACAGGCTTTCTTGAACGGTTGCGACCACGGTGCATGTGACGCTCACAATATTTGGAGTCTGGATAGGCATCTTTGGAACACCTCCATTTCTTTCCGTCCGTCCTCCGGCATCTACCAGGCTCAGGGTCAAACTTCTTACCATAATAGGAACAATAGCCCACTGATTGAAGAAAAAGAAATATCTTTACCGAAAACACTCAAAAAATTGTGCGGCAACGTAACACATTTAATAACATTGTAGCACATAAGCGAGAACAATAGTGACTGAGGGTTGAGAGTGACTGAGGGTTGAGAGTGACTGATATCAGACAGCATTGGTTCTATGATCTATGGGACATGCAGTGTAGCCAGTGCCTTAGTGGTGAAGCCACACGGGAGGGATGCGGGTCAGACCCTCTTGACTTTTGGGAAATGTCATTTTAGTACCTTTAAATTTCGAAAAAGACACTAAAAATATTTTTATTGTCTATTTTGATTCCTTTATTTTTGGTAAAATTTATATCATGATCTCAATTTTACCCACCCCACCCCCTTTTATTCCAAAATTCCAATCTTGACCCCCTTCTCAAAAGTGTTGTAGTCTTATAACAATTACACAAGCTAACCTTGATTGGTACAGGCACACGTGTGCTTGTGTTTGTGTATGTGTATTCTGTGAACTTCTGGCAGACGGTAAGGACTAAACCTAATGACAACAACTTGTATCTCTGAAGTGGAATACCAACCAAATGTTACAGAACTTGTTTCTTTGGAAGGACAAAAAACATGATCCAGGCACAGTTGTGTGTGAGCGTACAAGGCCGCATGGTGTAACTTTTTAGTTGGTGTTAGTGTGTATATGTGTGATTGATGATAAATAAAAGAAGCGTATGAGGTTTGAGGGGGTTACATCCATAGAACGGATCCCTCCGGTAATGATGTTGAATTTGTCACTTGACATAAGTTACCAGGAACATGGGACGTTTCGGGACGCGGGACGGGTACGGGTACGAGGAACGTGACTTGGTAAATTTTGGGTATGATGGGGGTAGGATCAATTGGGAACGTGGTACGCTCTATATTGAAAACACATCACTAAGTTGAATATAATAACATATACTCCCTCCGTCCCACCTCACTTGAGACTTATTTCCATTTTGGTCCGTCCCACTTCACTTGAGACTCCCCAAAATGGTAATTTTTTTATAATTTTATATTAAATCTACCCCACCCACTCATTCTCTCTCTTCATTTTCCACCACACAATTCTTTCAACCAACCTACTATTAACCCCACTCATTCTCTCTCTTCATTTTCTACCACACATTTTACTTATTGTATTCTTTTTCCTTAATTATTGTGCCCACCTCTTAGGTTTCAAGTGAGGTGGGACGGAGGGAGTATATATACACACACACTTACATATATTTATATATACTCCCTCCGTCCTAGCACAAGTGGGACTAGAGGGGTGGGCACAATAATTAAGAGAAAGTAGTGAATGTGTGGTAGAAAATGAAGAGAGAGAATGAGTGGGGTAAATAGTAGTATTGGTTGAATAAAATGAGTGGTGGAAAATGAAGAGAGAGAATGAGTGGGGTTAAATGGTGAGGTTGGTTAAATATAAATATATTAAAACATTTCCATTTTGGGCAGTCTCAATTGTTATAGGACGGCCTAAAAGGGAAAGAAGTCAAGTCCTACTTGTGCTGGGACGGAGGGAGTATATACTTTTAGGGAGATAAAAGAGTATAATGTAAAGGCGGATAACCATAAAAAATTGTAAATGCAGACAAGATTCTATGTTGATGACCGTTTATTTTCCGGTACGATTGTTTGAGTACTTTGGGTCGAGTTCCCTCGTGAACCCGGGACGCGGGACGAGGGGGGTTGGGAGTTCCCGGTATCACATAACCCTCACAATGAAAAACATAAACATCAACCCAATCATCAACCGACAATCCTCATTACTCTCAAGAACCTTGAAATAACCAATCTTAAACCAAACACAAAACAAAAAGGGGCAAAACTAATTGAATTCATATCATGAGAAGTAAAATTAGTGATCCTAAAAAATGTGCCAATATTCAACATAGATAATGCAGTAGCATTAAAATGTACTCCCTCTTGCCTCAATTATAAGCAAAAAAGATACTCCCTCTGTCCCTAAATGAGTGTGTCTAATTTTAGAAAAAATTTGTCCCAGAATGAGTGTCCATTTTGATCATAACTTTGTCCCTAAATATATTTTTTTGGGAATTTTTTTCACCGGTCTCTTTATACTTGCAAAAACTAAAGGTTTGTAAAGAGAATTACATGATTATATATATATATATATATATATATATATATATATATATATTGCCACCAAATTGTACAAAAAGTTATGTCCCTTAAAATGAAATTTGGATACTCATTTAGGGACAGAGGTAGTACTACTTTTTTGCCTTAAATATAAGCAAATCTCATTAATTTCAATGCAAAACTCATTCAATGTAACTGTGTTTAATACTCTTCTAAAAAAAATGCCCTTAATAAATTACTCCCTCCGTTCGTTTATAACTCCCGTCCACTGTTCGTCCTCTCACATAAAATCCCTAACCTCAACTCAATTTCCTATTTTTTTGTCCCAAACTCATCACTTAGTATTGCAGCCGTCCCTTTGATAAATTACCAAAATCAGTGAAAGCTTTCTTTTTTTGCTTACATATACCGTCCGTTATCATTTTCTGAGAAATCACAGCCGCTCTTTGTAAAGCGGTGCTTTCTATTGTATATAGATCGTTCTAGCTTCTAGTATTCCTCGTTTCCAAATTCCTCGGATCAACCATTCTCCTCGGGTTCTCCGTACTTTGTTTCTTGCTCTTCAACTTTCAAAACAACTAGTAATTGCATTGGAATTCTTCTCTCTTCATGCTCTTCATATACTTGCCAAAAGAGAAAAAACCTCCAATTCACTGTTTTATTGATTAGAATGGTGTGTTCTCCTGTGAAAAAAATTCTGGGAGGAAAAAATTCTGGCTATATCTCTCTCCCTCCGGATAGTCCGACAGCCACAAATTCCGTCGCTCCATCCTAAAATTATAGATTCCGGCCATCTCCCTCTCCCCTGTACGTGCAAATATTCGCTTTCTCTTCAAGTTTGTGGTGAGTATACAAGTTTGGGAAAAGGAGAGAGAGTAATCTGGGAATTGAATTGAAAGGGGAAAGGAATATGAGAAGTGGAAGGGAAAGGGGCGGGTAGGGATTTAGAGGAGAGAGAGATTAAAGTACTCCTTTCTTTTTAGCTGAATTTAATAGGGGAGAGAAAGGGCAATTAGGGAAAGTTTAAGAAAATTTATTGCTTCCTTGGTCTCTGCAATTTTGCCTAAAACGTCAAATAATAAGGAACGGAGGGAGTATTTCAAAGATAAGTTCACATTTATTAGACGTTTAATACGAGGATGTATTAATAATTCTAAATGTTATTGTTATAAAATTAAGACAATAGTAAAACTAACTAAACTAAAGTTTGGGGGAAACTTACAAGAAGGATGGTGAAAGAAACGAGCAGTAGCAGATAAAGCATCCAAGCTCCGACGAATCGGCATAACAAGATCAGTCGGCACAGGCAAACCCGCCACCAAATACTTATAAATCAAAGCTTGATGTTCCAGCTCCTGCCACTGCCCAGCCGTGAACGGCGGCCGATACCCATCTCCACCTCCTCCTCCCCCAGCCGCCGCAACCGCCACCACAGAAGAAGTACTACCACTCATAATCACACCTCCTCCCTCCTCCTCCTCTTCTAAAACCCACAAATTACTTCTCCCTCTCTCTCTCTCTCTCACTTCAATTAAAAAAATGCCTGCAACCAAACAAAAACATTTCCCAATAAAACACATTATCCATCTCTTATTCAACAAGTACAGCACATAATATTAATAAATTGATGTGTATGTGTGTGTGTGAAAGATGTTACCTTTTGGGGGACAGATCTAGGGTTTAGCCATACTGGGTGTGGGAAAATTGAAAAAGGTGGGAGATTTAAGTAGAGTGGAACTGGGTTGAAGAAGGGTTGATTGAATTTAGTGAAGGCAGTGATAAATGTGGGCTGATTTTGGGACAATTTTATACTTCCTCCGATCCAAAATAACTGTCACTTTTAGACAAAAATTTTGGTTCAAAATAATTGTCACTTTTGAGCTAAATGTCTCTTATCCTTGCATTAAACTTCTTCTCTTTTATTAATTATCTTAGTATGAGACATTAATATAAGAAAGTTGCACACTTAATAGGGGTAAAGTTAAACTTTTATCACTAAGTCATGATAATTATTACATTTCTTAAGAGTTGTGTAAATGCAAAAAAAAAAAAAGTTATTTTGGACCGGAGGGAGTAGTATGCATGTGAAGTGTGTGAAGCGTGTGTGTTGGGGGAAGGGGGAGCTGAGGTTGGTTTGGGTGGGGGGGGGGGGGGGGGGGGGGTGGGGGGGGTGGGGGGGGGGGGGTATTTTGCAGGACAATGATTTTGTTTGTGGGTATTTAGGGCTATGTGCTAATGGAAATGGTCCAATAGTCCATGTGATGGTATCATGACTTTGTGTGTGTTGAAGGCATTTATTCTTCTTTTCCTTTTCTTTCTCTTGTCCTTTTTTCCTTTTTGTTTATTTGGTTTTGGGTTAAAAGCTTGATGTTATAGAAAGTAATATTATGGGTGAATTTTTCCCCACCACAAGAGTATCCAAAGCATAGTTATTTATTTTTCATTACAAAGCTTTTCTACTATAAACTAAACTAAAGAGGGGTGTGGAACCCTCCCTTTTTATGAAAATTATGAAAATGAGAGCTAATATGTCATATTTTGATTAGAACTTCATCATCCATTTGCATTTTGGGGTGAGCCTTCTTATCAAACTTTTTTAATATCGCGACTTCTTTCTTAGCTGCCTCCTTGTTTTCTGTAACCTTTGTTCTTGTAACTATTGTCTTACCCTTTGGATCCTTGCGATCAATAATTACAATCTCTACCGGTTCTCATAAATCTTGTGGGTATTTAGGGCTATGTGCTAATGGAAATGGTCCAATAGTCCATGTGATGGTATCATGACTTTGTGTGTGTTGAAGGCATTTATTCTTCTTTTCCTTTTCTTTCTCTTGTCCTTTTTTCTTTTGTTTATTTGGTTTTGGGTTAAAAGCTTGATGTTATAGAAAGTAATATTATGGTGAATTTTTCCCCACCACAAGAGTATCAAAGCATAGTTATTTATTTTTCTTACAAAGCTTTTCTACTATAAACTAAACTAAAGAGGGGTGTGGAACCCTCCCTTTTTATGAAAATTATGAAAATGAGAGCTAATATGTCATATTTTGATTAGAACTTCATCATCCATTTGCATTTTGGGGTGAGCCTTCTTATCAAACTTTTTTAATATCGCGCTTCTTTCTTAGCTGCCTCCTTGTTTTCTGTAAGCTTTGTTCTTGTAACTATTGTCTTACCCTTTGGATCCTTGCGATTAATAATTACAATCTCTACCGGTTCTCATAAATCTTTTTTAATCAACAATGCCTTCAGATTGATCTGATAGAGAGAAAAACTATTCTTCCCATTGAACTTGTTGATCGATTATGATTCTTAACCCATCTCGTTTTTCTGCAGCGGAATCTTCTCAGACCTTAAGACCAGTTAGCTCTGATGTCAATTGTTATAGTAATAAACAAGACTTGATGGTGAAACAAAAAAATAACTAAACACAAAATTTACGTATTTCACCAACTTGGCTACATCCACACATACTTCTCTGTAACCAACCCACACCAGCGTTGCATTCCACTACCACTCCCCCATTACCTACATTCTTCCATTTCAATTCCTCCTTCCCTTCTCTATCAAATACCCAATCTAGATCCATGACCCAAGAAACCCTTAATAAATCTCCAGCCTCCTTTAATTTCTCTGTATAAGCACCCTCATCTACCCCTCTTTTCTTGGGTTTCAAATTCCATTAATGGCAGACGCAATAAACTCCCCAAAAAATCGAATAACAATTCCATCCAATCAAATTGTCGAAGTGAGGGAGAGCAACGGTCGTATGGGTCAGAGTGTGAGGTAAAGAGAGGGTGGAGGGGGGAAGGAATTTGAAATGATTGGTTTTAGTGAAGGTGGCCGTCGCCGCCAGAAGAAGATGGACGCCGGCTGGAGTCATCAATTGCTGCCCATGCTCACCAATTCCAAATCATTCTAGAGCAATCTGAATCATCAACTAACCAAAAACATGTTTCAAACAAAAGATAAATGATGTAAATAACAACAAAGAAGAGAGAGAAGAAAAATAACTAGGTAGATACAAAATTCAAGCTCAAACAAAGAAACCCCAAAATATATTCACTAGAAATCGATCAACAACAATTGGCTAATTCATCAAAAAGAAAAGCTAGAATCAGGAAAACCAAGAATTTACTAGAGTTAAAAAGAGAGCCGATGAATACAGGTATGTTTAAGATTTGATTTAGGTGAAGGCAAGGAATCACGGGGGAGTGCAAATTAGAGCAACTGAGGTTTTGTAACCTAACATGATGAACATGTGCCGTGCACACATCATGAGAAATGACAAAATTGCCCTTAAATAATCATGTGTTGTGCACATGCCTTAGAAATCGTCAGAAATTTAACGATTTGTTAGTTTTGTTATTTAATTGCAACAAAATAACAAACTTAGTAACCAGACTGGCACAAAACAAAATATCGATAGGGTACTGCAACTATATGTAAATCTCAGGTTATCAAATTGCAATTTGCCCTTAAAGTTGACAAGATGAGTAACTCATATCATATGCAATTAGTTAGCAGCCCATCGATATTGACAGGATATCATAATCAATTCATTTTGGTAGAAAATATTATTAAAATGACCATTCACAAATTTAATAATTTTGTCAAACTATTGTGGCTCAAAATTTGCATATTTTTTGTATGTTGATCCATGTTAAATGGCTTCAAAATTAGATTATTGGTATGTTATATATATAATATTGGCATCTTACATATTGGTATTTTATATATATAATATTGGCATCTTACATATTCATACATATCAAGAAAAGTAATTATTAACATTTCTACAAAATTTAAGAAAAAATTCAATTTATAGTATATTTTAGATTTTTTTAAAATTTGATGCTATATTTTAGAAAAATAAATAAATTTGGTTGTATATTATAGAACATTTGAATTTTTACGATGAATAGTCAACATGTTTATCATAAAACTATTAGACAATGCCATATGAAAGTTCACGTTATAATTCCATGTGGCACGCTGTGGAATGAGATAAAAGTCTGTTTTTTTTTTCATCTATTATTATGTATTGTAGCAAAGTACTAGTATTCCAAAGCCCATGTTAATGGCACGGGTCAGTACAAAAAGTTTAGTGACAGGAAAATGATAATTATGGAATGGTGGTAGATTAACACAGTGACAATACAAATTCAAATAATGCATATACTTGAGACGGGTGTATGGCCTTAGTTTTACCCGTGAAGAGGGAAATAAAAAAATTGTTTGCCGGACATCTAATTCAGTATTATCATTGCAAGATGTCAACAATCATCAAATTTATGGAATACAACTAAAAAAAAAAACAATTCATGTCTTCCTTCCTGAACCCCATCCCCCAACCCTCAACACGTCTAACCTGTACACAATTAATCACAGCACCGCCATCGCTCCTACGGCTCTGGAGCTTTTCTCTGCGTTACATTCGCCGGCTCCGGTTGACTGGATGTGGGGAGAGATGGAACCCCTTAAAAAATCTCTTCCGAGCAAAACAACAACTGCTTCATCTATTATTGTTATGACAACTAACTCCATCCATGACTACTATCTATCTATGTGCATCAGTTAGAACAACTATATAATCAATAATGCTTGAAAGAAAAGAGCTATTTATGAAACAAATGTCAGTCCAAGAGCAAAATCACTCCTCTCAAAATCCACTATTATTATCTGATTCCTTTTTCCCTTTGACAACCTTAAAGAAATGGGGAAAAATAAAATCTGATGTTCCATTACAATGCCATGACATAGATTCAAAATATGTTCACCCTGGCTGTCACATTATTGGCCCCCAATTCACCTCCAGTCCTGCCTTTAGCAATACCAAATGTCCAAACAGAACATCGACGCCTCGAGCAAACCTCCTGCTCCGTTCCGCTTGCATAAATGATCCAAGGAGATTGTGGAGAGCAGCAGCATTAACTTTCCATATCAGATTTCCTAAGTGAGACACGAAATAAAGAAGAAATAAGAAACCTACTTCAAATTGCAGAAACTTTAAAGATTTTTTTCCTGTATAAGTCCTAAATAATTGAGGATGTGTTGTTCCTTTAAGTAAGCATACTCATAATCCTTTGCTTCTTTAGATTTCCTTATGAACTCATCACGTGGGATCACCGTTGGTAGTTCCGTTCGTTGGGCAATACTTTTCCTTTCTGTCTGCCTTAACCTCGCCATGGTACCTGTAGTTAAGAAAAATGTAAATTTGATGTCTGAACAAATCCACCCCGTACCCATCAAGATCCCATTGAAATCAAATCCAAACTGCGGGACACAAAATGGGCGTTGATACATTGACATGAACAATGTTTTCTAACTCTTAATGACTGTTAACAGCACTTGGGACGGAGGTAACTGAAGCAAAACTAAATTTATGGGACGGGGGAAAAAAATACTATATAGAACTTAGTAGCTAGTTACAGAGTTGATAATTGATTCAACTCGTGAAACACTGAAAAAATGTTATATTACAAACTTAGAATTGATCTAACTTGTGAAAGAAAAAAAAAGTGCTTACAACTCATGTTTGTAAATTAGAGCTGGAGTATTAAAAAATAATAATACTCCTCCGTCCCAAATTACTTGAGCGGAGGTAGTATTTTTTTACTTAAAATGCAACCAAATTAACCATAAAAAATGAAGTTTCACAAACTTTACTGGACGGTGGAAGTATCACTTTGTTATTGAAAACCTACTGCCAAGTTATTTGAACAGGAAAAGGAAAAAAGTAAGTTTAAGAAAAACTGAAGGAAAACTAACTTTACGGGACGGAGGAAAAATACAACTAAATCAAGCACAAAACTATATTTAATCAGAGGTTATAAGCAGATTTTTTCAACACCTGAGTTGGCCTCAATGAGATAGTGAAATTACTAAAAAGCTGGAGTATTAACTATTTCAAAAAATAAGGCACCAAACCAATGAGTGTGGGAGGGGTATTACTATATACAAGGCATGATATATACAAGATACATGCAAATTACTAAACTACCCTCATATATATACTTAAATCAAAAAAAAATCCCTCCTTCCCATTCAAAAACCAGTCGCTCTTCTCTCTCTCTCTCTCTCTCTCGCGGCGACGCAAACAAAAACCACCGGCGAACAACAACGACCGACTCAAATCCGACAACCTAAAATGAAGACAAACCTCCCTATCACCGGTGGAAAGTCCGGAGCCGCCTCTTCTACCGCCGCTCCAAAAGTAATATTATTTCTTCTAAACCTAAATTTCAAATTGAAAACCCAACTATAATGTTATGCCTAAAATCGTGTATATAACGGTTAAATGTTGTGTAAACCTATCCAAAATGGGTCTAATTGTGATTTAGTAACACAAATTGGGGGTTTTTTGTTTGAATTGGTTACGAATTTGTGGGGGTATAATCTGGGCATGTCGGGGTGTGTTTCGTATGAACACACACGAGATGCTTGTCCACATTTCGTGTATTGGCACACGAAATGTAAACTGATGAATCAGTTTACATTTCGTGTGCCAATACACGAAATGTTGGTGAGCATTTCGTGTTTATGTACACGAGATACTTTCCACATTTCGTATATTAGAACACAAAATGTAAACTGATTCATCAGTTTACATTTCGTCTGCTAATACACGAAATGTTGACAGGTATGTCATGTGTTTAAACACGAAATGAGCACCAACATTTCGTGTATTAGAACACGAAATGTATACCGATTCTTGATTTCTTATTTATTTGTCTCTTATTTAATTTTTTGTAGGGACGTAAACCTGCGACTGCCTCTAATAGAAAGAGGAAGGCCGAGGAGGCAGCTGCAGCTAGAGGAGATGCACAGACCAAAAAGAAGCACGACAAGAATGTCGTGATTGAGCAGATTTTGGTTGATGAGACAGATAGTGAGGGTACAGATTCTAGTACGGGGTCGGATGAGGATTCATCTTCTGCTACTCTTTCCCGAGGTGCATCTGTGCGTGAGGGACACGGATCTGGTGATGATGATGAGGAGGAGGAGGAGGAGGAGGTGGAGGAGAGTTTATCTGTGAGGCCTCGCAAGAGGCGGGAGGCACGGGCCAGAAAGGGGAAAGGGGCTAAGGATGAACAGTGGCAGCTTAAGAGTAACCCCGGTGGCGGCCCAGAGGAGGTTGATTTGTTGTACGGGTTTGGTCATCACCGAGCCCGTAAGATATGGAAGAACGCCACTTGTGAGCCGGTGTTGAAGCGCCAAACGAGGCAGCAGATTCTAGATAAGTAAGTATATGATTTGTTTATTAAATAGCTTTATTATTTGTTGTTATTGTTTTAAACCTCCTCTGTTCCAGAAAAACAGTCCCATTTTGAATTTTTGTTAAAACAAAAAAAAAATCAAAATGGGACTGTTTTTCTGAAACAGAGGGAGTATTAATTATAATGTTTGGGAGTATTAATTATAATGTTTTGTTTGGAATCAACAGGTTCTCGCCTGCTTCT
This sequence comes from Campanula takesimana, assembly GCA_026119855.1. NCBI lineage: Eukaryota > Viridiplantae > Streptophyta > Magnoliopsida > Asterales > Campanulaceae > Campanula > Campanula takesimana. The sequence goes on along the minus strand of JAOWBW010001628.1, from coordinate 48,486 downwards.
TTACCGGAGGATGATAGAGCATGGTGGGCTCGTGTTCAGGGTACCGGCCTCCATTACCTACATGATGCTACCATTCGCCGGCCTAGCATGGCGCTCCTAACGGCGTTTGTGGAACGGTGGTCTCCCGAGACTAATACCTTCCACATGCCGTGGGGGGAGATGACGATCACTATGCATGACGTCACTCATATCCTAGGTATATTCTTGTTTGTTGTCTATTTTTTATAAATTACATAAATTTTATCAATTTCATAAATTTTATCAATTTTATTAATTATTTCATTTTCAATTTGTAGGTATCAGCTGTTCAGGTGGCCCTGTTACGAAGGCGGTTCCAGAGCCTAACGTAGCCGGTATCAGGGCACGCCTTGATACATGTCGGAAGGGCACGACGTACTCTTTAGATGGCCTCCGCCGGTCCTTTGAGACCCCTTCCGACAATACTGACGATGAGCGCGCTTCCACGTACATCATGTTCCTCCTCGGCTCCACGCTGTTCGTGGACAAGACTCAGGATAAGATGCCCTCAAACTACCTTTCATTGTGCGTGGATATTGACAGAGTGAGGGCTCTATCCTGGGGGACAGCTGCGTTGGTATATCTATACCGGGAGTTGGGGAAGGCATCTAGATATGGATGCAAGCAGATCGGTGGTTGTTTGAGTCTTTTAGAGGTAATATTTAACAATCATTTAATAATTACAACATGTATTTATGGTTATAACATTGTTAACTTATTTATTTCATACATTTGCAGGCCTGGATATACGAGTACTTTCCAGTTTTCCGGAGAGATATTGACCCGTTATGGACAGAGGGCCAGCCGAGGGCTCGTAGATGGGTACGTACTGATACGGCCGGAAGGGATATGCCCCATCTATTGAAGTTCCGGTACACCCTGGACACGATGACGGTTGATAGGGTGAGTTAGTTATATTTAAAGTTTTACAAATTGTTATAATTTATTATTTCTGTTGACGGTGTCTAACAAATTCATTTTTAGGTTTGTTGGACTCCCTACGGTACCACCCCAGAGGCGCTTTTGCCGGTCTCATACTTCCGTGGGGTTATACGCTTCCAGGATATCACGGAAGCGTATATGCCTGACCGTGTTACACGGCAGTTTGGGATCCAGCAGAAAATCCCCAGAGACCCCATATCTTGCGGCCGAGATTGTTCATTGATGGCTGGTCAAAAGGGGTACAATAAGTCCTATGGAACGCGTGATGATGTATGGGAGGATTGGTTAGAGGACGGCTTGGGGGTTTTCGATCCAGTGCGTAGATGGGGGCCGTCCGTGAGCGCATCTGATCCTGTTACTTCCACGTATATGCAGTGGTTTCTGGCTAGGACTCATGTTCGGATTACTAATCCGAATCATGATGCCCTAGTTAACGTTCCACCACCGCCTAGGGTTGTAGAGGCACGAGATATACTACTTCCGCTGCTCACGGATGACAGGATACCCGCGGATGTCATAGATCAGATTAGACGGGCGCACGAGCTATTAGGAGACGCGTGATGATTATGTAGTTTAAGATTTGGTAGTTTATGTTTTGGGATATGTTAATTTTGGGATACAATGTTTGTATTTGTGATTCTGGTTTCTAAATTTTGGAATATGTTTGTAAATTCTGGTTACAAATGGTGTTTATGTTTTGGGATTTGTTAATGAATGATTTGTGATTCTGGTTTGATGTATTGGAATCAGTTTGTTTCAGTTTGTGTTTCAGTTTGTTTGTATCAGTTTGTTAGCTTCAGTGGCTGTTTTTTTTTCAGTACAGAGACCATCTCGTGTGCTTATACACAAGATGGTGTGACTCATCTCGTATATATACACACGACATGTTTTCTTTCCTCTCGTATGAACACGCACGAGATACATTACTGGGTAATTAGTATATTTCGTGTAATGTTCATACAACATAAATGAAACACGTCGTGTATATTTATACGAGTTATGATATACCATCTCGTGTATAAGCACACGAGATGGTCTCTGTACTGAAAAAAAAAACAGACACTGAAACAAACAAAGTGAAATGGTTACAAACTGATGTATCCATACATCAAAACTATAATTTAAGTACTACATCAAGTGATCCAATTTTAATATACTATATCCGTCCCAAAAAACAGTCATACTAAAGTCAACTAATGTATCCATACATCACAACAACCAATATATTCCACAAGATCAAGATCAAAACAAAAACCAAGTATGCATAATTCAAAAATCAATACACTATACACATAAACTCTGGCCTATTTCCTGCAATTCGTGCTTCGTTCGCCGTAATTGAGAGTCGGTTGAATGTCGTGTACTTATATACGAGTGGGTTTTGCACATCTCGTGTACATACACACGACGTAGTAATTTACCACTCGTGTATTAGTACACGACATAGCACGATATCAGAATTTAAAAATCCAATCTTGAAAAACAATTCAGTTTCAATATTGGATTTTTATTGTGATTTTGATCATAACACCAAATATAACTTTAAGAACTTACTTCATTGCAGCTTGGATTTTGATTTTGATGTGGAGAATTTGGTGGCAAACCTTCTTCTTCAAAAATAAAATCCACAAGATCAAGATTAATGTGATCATGAAGACTTGGAGAATGTTGTGGAGAATCCATAATATGGTGTTAGATGATTTGAGAATTAATGATAATAATGTGTATAGATTGATGGGTGTTAAGAATGGTTGTTGTGAAAGTGTATATCAATGGTGCTGCATGGGTGTTAACCAACCGGCGGTGTAATGCGTGTTAATGGTCGTTGCAGGTAGGGTTTATGGGGGTTTAAGTGTTCTGTTCTGGGTGTATCTCGTGTGATTAAACACGAGACAATATGATACAAGTCGTATAAATTCCATACGAAATGTTTTTTTTTTTCTGGTAATAATCTCGTATGAACAATACACGAGATATAATCTATCAAGTCGTGTATTGTTCATACGAGATGTCCTAATATAGGTCGTGTATTCCCACACGAAACAACTTATGAAAAAGAGAAATTTAATTATAAATAAATGTGGTAGGTTATATGATATTGTATGATGTTTGTTCATTCATATATGTAATCATTGTTTGTTTTCCACATTATTATAACAATAAACATATAATCTTGATTAACAAATATGATAATTTCAAATATATAATCTTGAGCGAGTGGCATTCCTCTAATGTACAACTTGTCATTAACCTCGTTTGGCAAATCATCGAAACAACTTAACTCGTTATATAACATGTTTAATTAACTCATTATATATAATCTTGATTAGAAATATAACACCATAATTCATTAATTTAACATAGTATATAACACCATAATTCATTAATTTAACATAGTATATGCACATCATAACACGTCTGTTAGTTGATAAATAAAGTGGTATCACTTTTAACTAATAAATGTGATAGGTTATTTATGATATTGTATGATGAATTATAACATGTTTAATCACCTCTTTAAATATAATCTTGATTAGAAATATAACACCACAATCATTTGTTTGGGGATTATAAATAAAGTGGTATCACTTAAATGTGATAGGTTATATGATATTGTATGATCCAATATGACATTTGTTACTTGTCATGTCTAAGTGTACAAGTTTTGCTCAATTAACAACACAATTCAATAATTTATCATAGCATATGCGTATCATTAACATCGTGTAGCAAATCATCGAAGAACACCTTCATTTTGATATGTCGTATGGATATACACGAGATTATGATATCATATCGTGTGGTTTTGTACGACCTTAATAACAGAATAAATTTAAATTTTGTATAAGTTCATACGACTTAATATTTTACACAATTGGTCGATGTCGTGTAAAAGTACACGACATGAAGGCTTCCTGTCGTCCTTTCGCACACGACACGCGAAGGGTAGTTTCGCCATTATTGGTGCCTTGTATGTAATATGCCTTGTATATAGAATTTACCGTGTGGGAGGTGTAGCAAATGCCATTTTTAATAATTTACCACCATAAAGGTTTAAGCAGTTCAGTTCAGACAAACTGAAGAGAGCACATATGAAACCATTTTGTTGCAACACCTCTCACCTGTCAAAAACAATACCACAAAAATATCAACAAATATTCGTATGGCCCTTCAAACAATGAATTTGCTCAAATCCAGCGTAGTAAAATGTGGACTTTTTATCTACAAAATATAACAATTGCCCTTGTCAATGTAAGAGTTAATAATGTTTGTCCACTTCAACGTTAATCACCTTAAAAACTTCTTCAGACCCAAACCTCCTCCTTAATGGTCAATCATCGAGCTTGGTTCTCCAAACAACCCAAGTTTAAACTATTGGAATGTAGCAATTGAGAAATTACCGCAAAATTCTTAAAAATAAAATAAAAATCAAATGGATATGGATATGGATTGTAGGAAAAAACTCAAACGGGAGTGGAGGACATTGAATACAAAATGACGAAAAAGTAAACAGAATAGCGGTAAAAAGCATTAGCCACGAAGAAAAGTCAATTGAAGTTTTTTTTTTGGACTGACTTCAATCTATCTACAACTTACACACCATCTTGCTTATCTGCAACAAAGCAAACAATAAAAGAGTGACTTGCTCGTGTTTATGGATCCGCTTGTAACCCCCAATCATGTGGATAGCATATAACTAACTGTAAATGAATAAAGAATGGGTCTGGCAAAAGAACAAACAAATGACGGGCAAGAGAAAATGCATGGTTTTGTATAAATGCTGCCATCATCGCCTTAATTCAACCAAAGCTGCTTGTAACGTACCCAAAATAAAAATTGACAAAAAAAAAAGTAATTGCAATTTAATCATAACCAAGAAAAGTCATGAACCCAACAACTTGCACAAAGTGATAAACTGGCCCAACCTTGATTTCTGGCAATTGGATGGAAGTGGGCAGAAGTGAACATGGCTTGGCAGTGGGCAGCGACCACGAAGAGGAGCAAAGGACTTGATTTTGGAAAATGTGTTGTTGAGTTGGATGTCGGGAAGGTAGATCGGAGAATTAGAGAAAGCGGAAGAGAAGAAGACAGTTCGCACTGTCTTCTTCGCTTGGCGCTTTGGTGACAGTAACAACGGCGAACGGATTTGGCGAAATGGCTGAGAGAAGCCGAGGCAGCCTGAGTGAGCAAAGAGGAAGAGAAACCTAGAAACTGCTCAGCAACCGCTAAGGTCACAGCCGTTGGATGGGAGTAGTTGGGAATCAATCTGAGCCTCTCTTTATCCCAAGCTAAGCTAAGAAGCGGTTAAAACATTCCTCTATTGTATTATAGATATTAAAATGACGAACAATTATAAGATAATTTTTTATTATAAAAATATTTCTCATTATGTGAGTGACATAGGGAGTTTTTAAATAAAATTAATGTCTAAGAATGTATAATAAACATTCAAAAATTTATTAATTTTCATCAAACCGTTATTTGGCCTAAAATTTTTACATATTTTTCTGTAGGCTGATCCGAATTGAGTGGCCTTTATAAGAGATAATTATCCCACATCTTCTAAAGAGAGAAACATGGACCGGTATATAGACTTGAGGAGTTACTCTCCTTATCACCAATTGGTTTTAAGGTGGAACCTCCAACATAGTCCATTGCCGGCGCAGTCCAGCCCATGCTAACACTCGGGTCTCTCGCTTCTTCTTACCCCATCTCTAATTCTAAGATGGTATCAGAGCCACCGATCTATGGTGGCCTGACTTACGCTGCTTCTACATGGGACACGTGCAGCCCCAACGGCCCACGATTTTGCTCCGCGCCACCCGATTAACAAGTCCACGTTGTAAGCCTTGGCAAAGCCCGGCTGCACATGAGGGGGCGTGTAAGAGATAATTATCCCACATCTTCAAAAGAGAGAAGCATGTACCGGTATATAGACTTGAGGAGTTACTCCCCTTATCACCAATTGGTTTGAAGGTGGAACCTCTAACATAGTCCATTGCCGGCCCAGTCCAGCCCATGCTAACACTCGGGTCTCTCGCTTCTTCTTACTGTTGGGTATGCTTATTATTTAACCCTCCTAATTATGTTAGAATTTATTGGTACCATCACCTAAGTTTATTTCAAGGACTTTAGGACCCTATGTAAGAAGTTTTATAACTTCAATTTTTAGCTAAGTCCTCTTTATAGACTAGACTTAGTGTTTAGGGCTAAAGCTTTGGATTTGAGGTCTCATGAGCAAATTTCTAAGTGTGATGCGCATGACCTTCATACGCAGCACCATCTGTGCACTTCAATGCGCATGATTTTCATGCGCAGCGCAGATATACCTTAGTTAAATCTCTTATTTCCTGACCTCAGCTTTGTATAGCTTGGAAAGCGTTATGTAAAGCTACGCTTTTTGGTATGAGTCAAAGTGATGATGTGGACAATCGACAAAACATGCACACTCACCATACACGTGGATGGAGAGACGCGCCTCAGTTTGAAATTCAAATTGAAGACAGATGTCACCCTTCTAGAAAATATCTGAAAGCTGTCAACTTGCTGTCTCCAACGGCTATAAAGGACAGCTGCGCACCAATCACATTGTGACAGCACATCGTCCTTGCTGAAGCTCCCCAACGGCTAGTTCTTGGAGCTCCACTATAAATAGCCAGCTCTTCCTCATTTTCCAAGCTTTGCTTTTGCTTTCAAAGAGAAAGATTTGAAGAGTTGAAGATTGCTTGCTCATTTCCAGAATTCCCAAGAACAACCTTCATACCTTCATACTCATCCAAGCCCAGATCCTATAAGCCTTTATATCACTAGAATTTCTTATGCTCTCCATCTTACAGATTTATAGAGCCCAGAATTCTGACACACACACACACCTCTTGAAGTTTTAATCTCATCGATCTTACTTCTAGAGATACACCGGTTATTGTCTAGGATTTGTTCTTTCATAGATTATAGATCTTTGAGATAGTTTGTTCCAAATCGTTGTAACTTGTAACTCTCTCATATTATAAGATCTTCATTAGAAATCCAAGACTAACCATCTTGGTAGAAAACGTAGATCTATTCCTGATTGAACCTCTCCAAATAGCTTGTCTATTTATTGTGCTTTGTTTTCTACTCTTAAGCTTTACTTATATATTTCTTTGTTTGATCTCTGTAGTTACTTTGCGCAGATTAAATTGTGTTTGTATGCTTATTGCCGTAGTTCCATTTTGCGCTAATCTTTAAGCGAAACTTAGTGCGTACGTATTTACACTTCTGCGCATACTCCCTGCGCATAAGTGATTGCTTTAAGTTTCCGCTGTGCATTTCACACTCTTGTTGCGCGCTATACTTAGCCAAAATAAGACCTGTGCACATTAGCCATTGTTTTGCAAAAGGGTTTGAAAAGAATTTTAAAAACGCTATTCACCCTCCCCCCCTCTAGCATTTTTCATACCCTTGTTGCCCTTCTGGGACCAACAAGTGGTATCAGATCGAACACCTTTATAAAACATTTCTATTTTTCAAGCTTAACAGCTTGGGTGCCGATTCGATATGGCAAACACAAAACCTATGGCAACTGCTAACTATACACATGTTCCAGTCTTTGATGAAGATCATTTCGACGTGTGGAAATTCAGCATCCTGACCCATCTCAACTCAATTGATGAAAGGCTCCATGACACCGTAGTTTATGGACCTTATATTCCAATAAAGGCGAATCCTAATCAACGCACCAACGCTGCTCAACCATCCATTCTGAAACCGAAGGAAGAATGGAACGAAGAACAAAACTAGAAGAGTTGCAAATGATGGGAAAGCTAGAAACATTATTCTTAGCACTCTAAGCATGGCCATGAAACAGAAAGTCATGCATTGTGCTACTGCAAATGAATTATGGGATGCTATCGAAGAGCATATCGAAGGAGACACTGTTTGCAAAGAAAACAAGAAATACGGTGTACAAAAGAGATTCAATAATTTCTCGCAACTCCTCGGTGAAACCCTAAGACAGACTTATGAACGCTACTGTGAAATTATAAATCTATGTATTTTACTTGGCATGAAGTTTTCAAACAAAGATTTGAATGTAAATTTCCTCTAAGCTTTAGGCTCAAGATATCTTCATAAATCCAGCGCTCTTGAAGACGCCAGAACTTTAGATGTATGGACTTTAAGGAACCTTTATGCAAATCTTAAGGTTTATGAGCTCAAACTCTAACGAATCAGTGAAACTAAAGGAAAATTTAAGTCCATTACAATGGTGGCGCACAGAGAAGAAGCGCCTGCGCAAGTTCAAGTTGAGAAAAGTTCTGACCCTAAAATTTCTACCTCTAAGCTATTAGATATGGATGACGAAGACTTCGCTTTATTTGTGAAGAAATTTCAGAAGTTCAGAAAGTTCTCAAAACCCAACTCCTCCAGCAAATTTCAAGGATCTACAAGCAGAGCTCCTCCAAAGTTCACTAGGAGCAGCGACTCAAAAAGGAAAGAAGATCTGGTATGTTTTAATTGCAGGAAACCAGGACACTTTGTCTCAAGCTGCCCAATCCCCAAGTTTGAATACATGCAGAAGAAGAGCAGCCATACTCCGAAATTCTCTCCCAGACCCAATGGTCACAAGGGAATGATTGCTGAAGAAAATCACCAGCAAATGAGCATAACACCTGGATCGAAACAGACTCTGAAGAGAGCGATGAAAATACTGATGATGGGCTCGTATGCTTGATGGCAAATGATGATGAAGTCGATACTTATGTGTAACGACCCCAAAATCCGTTTTATTTACTTTATATTTTATTTTATATTTTAGGAATTTTTAATTTAAAATTATGTGCGCATTTTATATGTTGCATCATATTATATGAATTATACATCGTATTGGATTATTTGAGTTAGTTAAAGAGTTAGTAGTAAGGTTGTTTTGGGAGTTAAGTTGTGTTAGTGGAATTTTATGGGCCAAAGTATAAAAATAAGGTTCAAGGGCTTGGTTGTTCAATTTGAAAGTGGAGGGGTTTAAATGAAAGTTGAAAATAGCATAAACCATCCTTATCACCCCCTCCCTCACTCTCTGCGCCACCTTCACACACACACACACTAAATTTCTTTGCTTCCTCCATTGTTGATGAAAGAAGAAAAGGTAAGGTTTCTGTTTTGTTAATTTTCCTTCTTTTAATTTACTACTCTATTTTAAAATCTAAAAATATATAAATGTTCAGGGTGTTGAGTAGGCCATTTCTACCGGATCAAATATTATTTTCTTGATACTTTTTCGGAAAATAGGTAAGTTACTAATCCCCCTTTTAAATGTTAAAATAGTCATATATGTTATATAAGATACTTGTTATTGTTAAATTTGTGATTTGGGTGAATTTTGTGATACTTGTAATTTTGGGACAAAGGGTGTATTAACATGTACTGGGTTTGTGATGGATGAGCTTGAAAGAATTTTTTTGAGTATGTTAGAATACTCCTGGAGTGTTAGTTAGTAAAAAGTTATACTCCTACTCGTGGGACGGTAAAATATTAACTTGAGTTAAATGTTAAATAAGTATATTATAAAATTATACTATTATTTGTGGGACGGGGAAAGGAGTGAAAGTATCCCAAAATGGGTATATTAGTATATTAGAAAAATTATACTTATACTTGTGAGACGGTGAAACGAAGGGAGTATAATTTATTTTGGTTTTGGCCAAAACTTCGTCATCCGGACTCCGTTTTGGTCGTGTAAACTATCGTTGGAAAGCCCTTCTCGAGTACTACACGATGTGTTGGTTTATTTAGTTGGGTTATGATTTTTATATTACGGAAATCCAGTAGGTGTTTAGTACCAAAAAGAGTATTAATGGTTCATTATGATAGAGTTGGTCTTTTGTGATCAAGTTTGAATTGATGTGATCGTTTGGATTGATTGTGTGATGACTTAATGTCAATATTGTGCACACTATTATGAAAACGTGTTTACTTTTCTATGATGAGCTTGTGTGGTTCCCTACTTTGGAATCATACCCCGTTTGTTGTTTAAGCAAGTATTCTTTGCTTCGTTTTGTGTAAAGTCCAGCTGGTACTTTTGTGTGTGTTCGGGCAATGATAGGGATTATAATGGCACACGAGCCAAGTTCATTATAAGGCTCCTATCATTGGTTTCTCATTTTTAACCCCCTTCCTTAGGCCAAAGGTTGGGCACTTTGGGTTATGACTCTGTGTCATTTTTCCCGTTGTTGTTGTGATTGTTTGGTTCCGGAACCCGTTTCAGCTCTTCGATGCTGCTCAGTTGAAGCCTCTCAGATGGTTATTGTTTTGATTCGAGAACCTTGGCTCAGTATCCACGTATGAGTGTTTAATTCCGCCTTATGTGTTGTATGATGAGTTGGTCGTTATTTCCAACCGGTATGGGACGGTTGGCGATAGGGAGCCTCTCATATTATGTGCTATATGCTATATGATCATTTGTGGCATTGTTCCTTTATGTTTATCATATTAGCATGTAATGTAGTTGCATTTTAGTAGCTTACTGAGATTTATTCTCACCCTTTATTTGTTTACTGTTTTAGATAAGAAGGAGCCCAGGGGATAGGTCACATCACAGGGAGGACGTCGAGAAAGAATTTTGGGTAAGACATTTGGGAAGTGTTGTGTAAGGCTACATTATGTAAATGTACAACCTTGTGGGTAGTGTACCCGTGACTTGATCGTTGTATCACCTCTTTTTGGTTTATGTTGGTGATTTGTAAATAGTAAGTAAAGTGTGTGGCCAAGTGGCTAAGTACTTGTTTGTGAAAGTTTGTTTTGTGACTTGTAGTCAAGTCTAGTAAATGTTGTTTGGTTATATAAACTTTTTATGAAAGTATATTTCGAAAAATTTTCTTTTAGTTGTTTTATGACGTCTTCCGTGTGTGTCCCGGACGTGGGGCCAAGTAGGACCACGGGTCGGGGCGCGACATTATGATTCCGATGATGACTGCTCAAAGAATATCCCTGATATGAATGTTTGGAATAAACCTATCAAGAAATCTGTAGGTTTTCAAGATATGAAAAAGAAGAAAGGACCAACCATCAGCGAGCTTGTTGAACAAGGATTTATTACCCCAACTCAAAGCGATGGTGGATTGTTATTTTTCAGATGTGACCTGAGCGCAAGAAGCAAGCGCAGAAAAGGCAACTACATCAGACCTCAAGTTGAACCAATCCATGTAATCACTCATGATGAAGACATTGCCAAACAAGAAAAATTGTTCTTAGAAGCTGAAAAGGTAATTAGTAAATTTGGCAAAATGAAGGAAGCTTTAGCACTATCATGTGAAGAAATTTCTCAGCTTAAGACCGAGAAATCTCTTCTAAAATCTGAACTCACCCTCCTTAAGGAGCAGATAAAGAACATGACTCCTCTTACTGTTAAAAACACTTTTCTAACGGAACAGAACTCATTACTTAAAGTTCAAAACGATGAATTGGTTGCTCAAATTACTGATCTTCAAAAGATTACAAATGAGTGGTCCAATTCTCGTGTTACTATGGAAAGTATCTTTGAGTCCCAAAAAGCCTGTGGTGATAAAAGTGGCTTGGGATTCTCATCAACTAGTGACAACTTTAAGTGTGAGGTCTGCGCTGAAAGAGATAGTGAATTTACAACTCAACAAACTCATGAAATTCCTAAGCAGAAACATTCTATTTCAATGGATAAAGGACAAGAAAAAGTCAAAAGACAAACATTCCATTATGTCTATCCAACAAAACAATTTGGGAAAGCTAAGGAGAAGGAAGTAGCTACAGATGAACCATCTCCTAGCAAAATCATTCTTGAAACAAAGCGCGCTCCTTCTACTAGTGCACATTATGCGCCTAGGAGGCATGCGCCTCATCGCCATGCGCATCCTAGCCCTATGCGCCCCACTAGAAAAAGTGCTCCAAAATTTCAAAAGAAAGATTTTGTTAAGGCTGGATCATCTGACCCAAAGAAGAATGCTATCCCAAAAAAAAAGTAATGAGTCTGTAAAAACTCATGTGATTGGTGGCTTTCATCATTGTTCAATTTGTAATTGTTTTGGACACAAGGCCGTGGAATGACTTTTGAGATTCACTCCCAATGCCAAAGGACTTAAAAATCCTAAGGTCAAGCAAGAGTGGGTCGTCAAAAGTTGCTAACTCTAGGACCCAAAAGGAATAAAGGGGACCTGCTTAAATGTCTATATTTCAGGTTCTTTGCTTCATGACTGGATCTTCTAAAGCTAGAACGTATGAATGGATTCTCGACAGTGGGTGCTCACGACACATGACTGGAAATGAATCCTTACTTGAAGATATTCATGAAGAAAGAGGTCCCTCAGTAACATTTGGTGATAATAACAAAGGTCAAGTTGTTGCATATGGAAAGCTCAAGAAAGACAAAGTATGCATTGAAAGAGTCTCTCTTGTAGAAGGACTCAAGCACAACTTATTATCCATATCTCAATTCTGCGACAAAGGATTAGAATGCCATTTCACTTCAACTCAATGTCTTATCAAGAATGGCAAAACTAGAGCTATCTTACTCACGAGATATCGTAAGACAAATATTTATATTATTGATTTCCATAGTATGAACTCTAGTACTAATCTTTGTTTTATAGCAAAAAGTGTGAGCGAAAATAGTTGGCTATGGCACAATCGCATGAGTCACTTGAACTTCAAAAGTCTATCAAAACTCAGCAGGGATAATCTTGTCAAAGGACTTCCCAAGGTTGCTGATCATCATGACAACAAATGCGCAGCTTGTTAACTAGGCAAACAATCAAAGCAGTCCTTCTCCAGCAAGCACATCCCTCAACTTCAAAATGTTTGCAACTGCTGCACATTGATCTATTTGGACCAGTCACCACTGCGAGCATCAAAAGAAACAAGTATACTTTAGTTGTGGTGGATGATTATTCAAGATACACATGGGTGGAAATGATGATCTCAAAAGATGATTGTTATGACATTCTTACCACTCTATTCAGACTGCTCCAAACCCAAAAAAAGATGACATCGTTAGTGTTCGATCCGACAATGGAACAGAATTTAAGAACAACGGTGTTGCTCGATATTGCGACGATCATGGGATAGATCACAACTTCTCAACTACTGGCGTTCCTCAACAAAATGGTGTTGTGGAAAGAAAGAATAGGACGCTGATAGAAGCAGGGAAAACGATGATAGCAGAAGATAAATTGCCTAAGTATTTCTTGGAGGAAGCTATCAACACAGCATGCTTTACTCAAAATCGTTCCCTCATCAACAAGCGCCATAACAAGACCCCTTATGAACTCTGGCATGGTAGATCTCCCAATATTGCTTTCTTTAAGATCTTTGGCTGCAAATGCTATATCCTCTACAATGGAAATGAACATAGAGGTAAATTCGATGCCAAAGCCGACGAAGGTATTTTTGTTGGGTATGCTAAACATTCAAAAGCTTTTCATGTTTTCAATAGATCTACATTAGTGATAGTTGAATCTGTACATGTTACATTCGATGAACATTCTCTCCTTGAGCCATATTTGGCTCCTAATGTTGCTGATGATTCTGTTGAGTCTATTGAGACAGGTGCGCATTTCCCTACTGCGCATACACAAGATCAGAATGCATCAACACAAGGAAATCCATCCACATCAGTTGCGCCTAACTCCTCTTATGGTGCGCAAAATGAATTATCAGCTGCACCTCATTCAAATGATGCGCCTATTGATTCTTCTAACGCGCCTATATCTACTGCTGCATCTGGTGTTAACCCCTCTTTCAATTCTGAACCAGTTCAACCCCCTAACTTTAATGACTTTGATGCTGGTGAAGATGTGCTAATTGAAAACCTTCAAGTTTCTACAACTCAACCTAACTTACCTCCTGAAATTCGTGAAGTTAGAGATCACCCAATCATTAACATCATTGGTGATCTTCATGTTGGGGTTCGTACCAGGAGAGCTACAAACTTTGATGCTTACACTGCATTCATCTCTTAAGTTGAACCTAAGAAAGCTGATGAAGCGCTCCAAGATCCAAATTGGGTTGTTGCAATGCAAGAAGAACTCAATCAATTTGAACGATGTAAAGTCTGGACTCTTGTTCCAAGACCAAATAATCAAGGAGTGATTGGTACGAAATGGGTGTTCAGAAACAAGATGGATAAGAATGGAACCATAACAAGAAACAAAGCAAGATTGGTTGCGCAAGGCTATAGGTAAGAAGAAGGAATCGACTACGATGAAACTTTTGCGCCCGTGGCAAGACTTGAAGCTATAAGGATCTTCCTAGCTTACGCTGCTCACAAGAACTTCAAGTTATATCAAATGGATGTTAAGAGGGCGTTTCTAAATGGTGAACTCTAAGAACAAGTCTATGTAGCTCAACCACCTGGGTTTGAGGATTCTCAATTTCCAAATCATGTCTACAAATTCCAGAAAGCTTTGTATGGGCTAAAGCAAGCACCAAGAGCATGGTATGATACACTATCCAAGTTTCTCATTGAGAAAGGCTTCACGAGCGGTAAAATCGATACTACTCTTTTCATTTCCAAACATAATGATCATAAATTACTTGTTCAAATTTATGTCGATATATTTGGTTCTACTAATGAATTGTTGTGCTAGCGCTTTGAGAAACTGATGAAGAGCAAGTTTGAGATGAGCATGATGGGAGAACTCACATTCTTCCTCGGGCTTCAAATCAAGCAAATGGATTAAGGCATTTTTATAAACCAAGCCAAGTATACAAGGGATCTAATCAAGAAATTTGGTCTAGACAATTCTAAACCATATGACACTCCAATGGCTACCAGCAACAAACTAGACAAAGACTTGAAAGGTAAGAAAGTTGATCAAACTTTATATCGAGGTATGATTGGCTCTCTCCTTTATCTTACTGCTAGTAGGCCAGATATTATGTTTAGTGTCTGTGTCTGCGCTCATTATCAATCTGACCCTAGAGATGCGCACTTAATTGCTGTGAAACGTATTATACGATATCTCTCCGGCACTGTTAACCTTGGACTTTGGTACACCAAAGATTTGAATTTTAAACTTGTAGGTTATTCAGATGCAGATTATACAGCGTGCACAATTGACAGGAAAAGCACAAGAGGCACTTGTCATTTCCTTGGATATCGACTTGTGTCATGGGCTAGTAAGAAACAAGCCGCAGTTTCTGTCTCAACTACTGAAGCATAATATATTGCTGCTGGAAGCTGTTGCTGTCAGATTCTGTGGATGAAACAGCAATTGGTGGATTATGACATCAAAGAAGAAAATTGTCCCATCTACTGCGATAATACATCAACCATTGCGGTTTCTGAAAATCCTGTCATGCACTCCAAGACCAAGCACATTGACATCAAGTATCACTCCCTCAAAGACCACGTGAGAAAAGAAATATTCATTTGGAACATGTGGGAACTGACTATCAAATCGCTGATATTCTTACAAAAGCACTGGATGCTAAAAGGTTCATCTTTTTGAGAGGTGAAATGGGTATGCTTGAACTTAGCTAAATTTGTCCATAAAATTTGTCAATACTAATGCTTTTGAGTCTTCTTAAAATTTCTAAGTTAGATGCCTCATGCGCTGCGAATTTCATGCGCACATGATGATGCGCGTAAGGCAATACATCTGAGATTTCTAAGAATCTCTGCGCTCTATACAACTGCGCATATACTTCATGCGCATGCGACGTGGACCTCAGGTAAGTTTTCTTATCAATAGTTACACCTAGGTCCTTGACTTGCTGAGTCAGCACATAATTTGCAAGGGTACTTGCGTAATTATGTATTTTCCCTCGTCATTTCTTTTTAAATTTTCCTGGGAAATTACTTTTCTACCCCTTCGTATGTCCCACCTCATTTAATGAAAAAGCATTGAGTGACTCGCCATTAATACTTAGTGTGTGCTACTTATGACGAAAGTGGAAGAGTCTCTTCTTGACCATTAATGTCTGACACACGTGCGCGGCTAAGGCTTTTCACGCGCGCTCCTCATTGTTCCACGTCACCTGCGCGTGCGACTCACTCACGCGTGCACTTCACTCGCCTGACACACCAACTCTTGTGTCAGCTCACTGTGACGTCACCATACCCTTTTCGACTATAACCCTCTGAACCGCCGTATTCTTCCTCACTTCACTCAAATTTTCTTATACACTCAACCGACTCCTTTTTCTCTCTACTCTCTGACTTTTCTTTCTCTCTGCACTCATCATTCACACTCTATTTTTGCACACAACTTTCTTATATATAAAATCTGATGGCTCCCAAGACATCTACATCATCCAAGAAATCTGAGGATCCTCAAATGAATCTTAACTACTTCATTCCCGGTTGGGAAATTGATGCTGAAGATCTTAAGCATGATGCACTTGGACGCTATATGATGGAGATCATGGACACTTCTGGAATTCTACCTCTTTTCACCAAGGGCCAGACTTTCATCCTTCCCTCCTACATCAATGAATTCTTCAGCAACACAGAAGAAGTTGATCGCGTGTATGACGATATTACAGTTCCTTGCCTCAAAAGTTCAGTTCACGGGGTTTCTGTAATGATCAACTATGCGCATATCAGACAGACAATGGGTCTTCCTACGTGCAATAAGAAGAAGCTATCACAGGATGTGCAAGACAAAGTTGCACAGAAGCTGATCAAGATCCCTACGCTGGTTGGTCAATATAACAACCACGATAGGAAGGAGTTTGGATAACTTATGTACCACCTCTGCACTTTGATTGGGGACACCATCAACTGCAAGAATGGGAATAAATCAACTTTCATCAGTAAGCAGTGGATGTGCTGCACTGCCATCTACAAGAAAAAGAAGTTAAGCTGGGCTGAAATCATCTTTGATGAGTTAGTGCGTTGGGTGCGCGTGTACAAGAAAAAAGCCGCTGACACCAAGAGGCCACCCAAGTACAAAACTCACTGCAGAATCCTCACCGCTATCTTCATGCACTTCCCTAAGGTGTGCAAATTGGTGGATGAGGACCCTCTTTAAAGGTTGATGTGACTTCTACACGCACGTATTCTCACGTATTCCTTCAGAATTCCGGCGTGAAGTTAACAACTTTGATTACTGCATGTACTGGGCTGCTGATCCAGTTGAGCTGTTTGAGGATATTCATCCTGATGACCAAGGCTCACCTTCAACTTCTGATAGTGAGCTCAAGGAAGCCTCCACATCAGAGTCAGATTCTGAAAATGAATTTTTCTATGAGCCTGTGGTGAATAAGGTGGGTGTTAAGGAGAAAGGCAAGGGTTTGGCTGCTGATACGCCTAAGCGCAAGAAGAAGAAGGCCAGCAAATATACTGCTGCGCCTGGGATAACTATCAAAGAGCCTTCTGCGCCTGTCCAGAAGCGCAAGGCTACAGCTGACCCTGCGCCTCCTAAGAAATCCAAAAAGGCTAAAGCCACTGTGCCTGAAGAGCAGAAGAGAGGTAAGGCTGATGCGCCTGAGGAGAAAAAGAAGAAGGATGAGAAAAGGAAAGCAAAGGCTGTTGAGCCTGAGGAGAAGAAGAAGAAGAAGAAAAAGAAGGAAAAGGTCTTTAGAACCCTACTGGATGAGTCTGATGAAGACGTCCACGTAGAAGATGATGATGCGCCCCCTCTACCTGCGCATAAGTCAACGCGTGCATCTACTCCTCCTGCGCCCTAAGAGGAAGATGAATTTGAAGGTTATTTCAATGACCCACTCATCAGCCCTTCCAAATCCATTGGAACCTCTAGGGCTACACCATCTCAGGGGGAGATTCCCAAGGGTACGCACAAGGAAACTTATAGTGAGGATAATATCCCACTGTCTGCTAAGAAGTCTACTCCCAAGCGCCGGGTTAAGAAGGTTGCTACCAAGAAACGCGCCTCAAACCGTACTGTGGAAGATTTATCTGATGTTGAATCAGATCCTCCAAGGCATTCTCCTTCGCGCACTGAAAAGACTGCGCGTGAAATTGCAAGGGAAGCAAGGCTAGCTGTAATTGCGCAGAGAAACATTGCACAGCAGGCCCCACCAGTCTTCATTGATGGTGAAGGCTTTGCTCATGATGTGCCTGATCCTACTGTTTATGAGGATGCGCCTATAGTTGAAGATGGCGAAGACTCAAGCTCAGAAGATTATGAGATCCATCGTTCTCCTATCCATGCGCATCACTCTCCAGTTCATGCGCAAGAGACTCCTGTTGTTGCTGTCACTCCTGTGCAACCTACTGGAGCTTCACAGACTTCTCCAATTATTCCTGCTGTAATTCCAGCAACTGCTCCCTCAGATACCTCAAGTTCAACAACTTACATGCGCCAAGTCTTGGCCATGCTTCAGACTATCCAGGCAAATCAATTGCAAACCCAGCATTTCCAGGTGGTCACTGCGCAAGCCAAAATTTAAGAACAGCTGGATGCGCAGTCTGCAAGGCTAGATGCTCAAGCCAGTTTACTTCAAGCCATTGATTGTGCCATTAAGGGGGAGAGTTCAACAAAGGCAACCGGTTCTTCTGCTGCTGCTGATGCGCATGCAACCAGTTCTGCAGCTGCGCATATGCCTCAAATTTACGAAGCGCTCCGCCATAACTTTGAGCATGATTTTGGTATTATTACCACTGCGCTATCGAAGATTCCCTCTATGCATGGTCTGTCAGAAGCTCTTAGCACTTTAGAAAATACTCTCTCTGAGGTAATCCAGATTGAAACTGCCAAAGTTATAGACACCATTGATAACTTTGCGCCTAGGGATTCCAGCCCTTCCTCCTCCATCGATGCGCTAAAATCTCATGTCACTCACTGCTTAGTTCAGTTTAGTGATACATTCAATGGAGCCATGAACCAAGCTATGCTGGATATGCAAGCAAGCCAAAATATGGTTCAAGTTGAGTTGACCAAAACTCTTGCGGATGCGCAGAAGGAGATTCTGGATTCTGTTGCTTCTGCTCAGCAATCTCTGGCTAACCAATTTGGTTCCCTTGAGAATACTTTTAACAGAGTCTCTGAAGACCTTCAGAAAGATAATGATCTGATGCGCTCCGGCATGAAGACTTATGTTAACCAGGCTGTGGAATACAACGCCAAGTTTCAAGATCTCAAGATCGAGATAATGGACAAAATTACCGGCCTGCAGAACGAGCTTAGGGAAGCACTCTCTAGGATCCACATAGACTAGAAGTGTAATTTTTTTTTGTTGCGCAAATGTAAGTTTTTGATGCGCACATTATTTTTGCTTTTGATTTTTCTTCCATATAAAACTTGTACCTGTAACTCAAATCTTTCAAGTTTTAATGAGAAGAATGCATCATTGGTTTTCACAAAACTTTGTTCAATTCAAACTTTTCGTTTGTGGAGCAATGAATGTTTTATCTAAACCCTACATCATGCGCATACTCATATCTGCTCATATTTCATTGCATGATGTTTAAACATTCAGTTTAAACGCACACTCAAACTTAAACTCATATTTTTTTATGCTCTGAATGATATTTCTGTCTTCCCATTCTGTAAGTTTTATTTTATTGGATAAACTAGAAATCTATAACACTGGCTAGTGTGTGCATGGACTTGAGACATGATTTACCATTTACATTCTTATGGACATGTTTTTATCAAGTACTTTGTATTGCCTTTGTTGTAGTAGGTAATGGTATCAATCATTTAGGGGGAGATTGTTGGGTATGCTTATTATTTAACCCTCCTAATTATGTTAGAATTGATTGATACCATCACCTAAGTTTATTTTAAGGACTTTAGGAACCTATGTAAAAAGTTTTATAACTTCAATTTTTAGCTAAGTCCTCTTTATAGACTAGGCTTAATGTTTAGGGCTGAAGCTTTGGATTTGAGGTCTCATGAGCAAATGTTTAAGTGTGATGCGCATGACCTTCATGCGCAGCACCATCTGCGCACTTCAATGCGCATGATTTTCATGCGCAGCGCAGATATACCTTAGTCAAATCTCTTATTTCCTGACCTCACCTTTGTATAGCTTGGAAAGCGTTATGTAAAGCTACGCTTTTTGGTATGAGTCAAAGTGCTGATGTGGACAATCGACAAAACGTGCACACTCAGCATACACGTGGATGGAGAGACGCACCTCAGTTTGAAATTTAAATTGAAGACAGCTGTCACCCTTCTAGAAGATATCTGAAAGCTGTCAACTTGCTGTCTCCAACGGCTATAAAGGACAGCTGCGCACCAATCACATTGTGACAGCACATCGTCCTTGCTGAAGCTCCCCAATGGCTAGTTCTTGGAGCTCCACTATAAATAACCATCTCTTCCTCATTTTCCAAGCTGCTTGTGCTTTTTCTTTCAAAGAGAAAGATTTGAAGATGTGAAGATTGCTTGCTCATTTCCAGAATTCCCAAGAACAACCTTCATACCTTCATACTCATCCAAGCCCAGATCCTATAAGCCTTTGTATCACCAGAATTTCTTGTGCTCTCTATCTTACAGATTTATAGAGCCCAGAATTCTGACACACACACACCTCTTGAAGTTTTGATCTCATCGATCTTACTTCTAGAGATACACCGGTTATTGTCTAGGATTTGTTCATTCATAGATTATAGATCTTTGAGATAGTTTGTTCCAAATCGTTGTAACTTGTAACTCTCTCATATTATAAGATATTCATTAGAAATCCAAGACTAACCATCTTGGTAGAGGACGTAGATCTTTTCCCGATCGAACCTCTCCAAATAGCTTGTCCATTTATTGTGCTTTGTTTTCTACTCTTAAGCTTTACTTATATATTGCTTTGTTTGATCTTTGTAGTTAGTTTGCGCAGATTGAATTGTGTTTGTATGCTTATTGCTTTAGTTCCATTTTACGCCAATCTTTAAGCTAAACTTAGTGCGTGCGTATTTACACTTCTGCGCATACTCCCTGCGCATAAGTGATTGCTTTAAGTTTCCGCTATGCATTTCACACTCTTGTTGTGCGCTATACTTAGCCAAAATAAGACCTGTGCGCATTAGCCATTGTTTTGCAAAAGAGTTTGAAAAAAAATTTAAAAACGCTATTCACCCCCCCCCTCTAGCATTTTTCATACCCTTGTTGCCCTTCTGGGACCAACACTTACCCCATCTCTAATTCTAAGAAAGGGGAGTAACTCCTCAAGTCTATATGCCGGTCCATGTTCTCTCTCTTTAGAAGATGTGGGATAATTATCTCTTACATCCTTAATGTTATTTATTAATTTACTAGTCCATTTTTGTTATAATACTAACATTTTTTTTTATCTATTCATACATATTGAGAGAAGTAATTGGTACGTGTCTAAATATTTGTAGATAATATTTAAGTTTGATGCTTTAGAGAATTTTAAAATTTGATGTTGTATTTTAAGAAATTTTTAATTTAATGATATATATTACTCCATTTGTTTTGGAAAGATAGTTTCATTATGATTTTTTATGGTCAATAAAAATAAACTTTCGCTAAACATTGATGTCAATTTAATGATCACAATGAAATTTTAAAAATTTTATTAATAAATCACGTGATGATTTATCAATTAAATGTTTTAGAATTTCACTAGAATGATTAGATCTTAACCAATGGTTGATCAAAGTTCATTTTTATTGACCATAAAAAGTCAAAATGAGACTATCTTTCCAGGACAGATGGAGTAAAAAAAATTAATTTTTATATTATTATGAATAAATCAACATGTTTAGATTATACCTATTAGATGGTGTAACATGAAATTTTACGTCAAAATTTCATTTGGTGCGTTGTGAAAAGAGAAAGACTCTGCTTTATTATATACTCTATCCGTCTCGGTTTAAGGTTCTTAGTTTGACTTTGCACGCTTATTAAGGAACTAAGGCGAACTTGGGTCAACAATAGTAGTGCGGGAGGATATAATTGTCCGTTCAAAAAGCAAGGGTTAAAAGTAGAAAGTGATGGTTTTTTTGTAATATATGAAATTTATTTTATGAGGGCAAAATTGTCCAAACACTGTTCAAACTTTATCATTTAAAGAATAAAACAATTAAGAACCTTAAACTTAAACTGTGACATACCAAAAAGGAAATTAAGAACCTTAAACTGGGACGGAGTGAGTACATAGATAGATAGATTTTAAATTACGATTAATAATCAGCATGTTTAGCATAAATCTATTAGACGATGCCACATAAAATCCCTCATCGTAATTTCATGTGGCATGCGACTCTTTTGTATGTATTATTTTATATTGTAGCAAAGTATATTAAAATGAAAAACTATTATTAGATAAATTGTTATTCAAAAATTGATTGTCACTATGTGAGTGATAGAGGGAGTATATATATAAAATTAAATGTCTCATAATGTATAATGAACATTCAAAAAGTAATTAATTTTCATTAAATCCGTATTGAGCCTTCAAATTTTGCATAATTTCTTGTAGGTTGATCCAAATTGAGTGACCTTAATATTAGATTTATTAATTTATTAGTCTACTTTCTCATAATATTAACGTATATGGACCTATTCATACATATTAAAAAAGTAATTAACACATGTCTAAATGTTCGTAATTTTTTTTTTATTTTTATTTTGATGCTATATTTTAGGGAATTTAAAATTTTTGATGTATTTTTGGAAATTTTAAATTTAGTGATATATGTTAGAAAATTCAAATTTTGATTTTTTAAATTACTATTAATAAATCAAAATGTTTAGAATATACATATTATATGATGTCACACAGATTTTCACGTCATAATTCTATGTGGCGCGCTGTGAATTGAAATAAAGACTCTGCTTTATTATATATAAACACACAGACATTCTACGTATATGGTAAGAATTCAGACCTACTCCCATCGTCTCAGATCAAATTAAAACAAAATCACCACACATTAACAATTAACATTGACCGTACGTTCAATATAATGATTACGATGAAATTTTAAAAATTGTAATTGACAAATCACTTACTAATTTATCAGCTACTACTATAGTTTATAGAATTTCACTCGAATGATTAGAATGACACCAATGTTCAGTCAAAAATTATCTGCTTTGATCATACAAATCTAAATAAAACAAACTTACCAAAAATATATACTCCCTCCGTCCCACAAGAATTAGGATTTTTGGGTTGGGCACGGGGATTAAGGAAAAAATGTTAGTGGAGTAGGTGTTGAGAGTATGAAAAGTGAAGTATGAGAGAGAAAGTGGGGTAGAGAATAATGAATGAAAAGTTGTTGTGAGTGTGAATATGAGTCCCATTAAATAAAACACTTCCATTTTTGGGTTGTCTTAATTCGAATGGGACACCCAAAATGAAAATTTGTCTTAATTCGAGGAGGAAGACTTGTGTGAGACGGTCTCACACGGTGAGACGGATCTTGTTGAGAGAGGAAATGGGTTTACCCATCCCCACCCATAAGGGGGCAAACCATTTACTCTCTCATTAAGATCCGTCTCACGTGTGAGTCCTTCTCACACAAGTTTTTGTCTAATTCGAGTGAGACGGAGGGGGTATTATTTTAAATTTTATTATTTTAATTTTAAATAAAACACCTAAATTAATACATTTTATAATTCGCAAAATCTTGGGAAAAACGCTTTTTCCTACCTCCTAGGAAAACCGTGTTTAAAAAAATACGCGGTCGCATTTTTGTAAATAATCGGAACTTCTCAACGGTTCTTGATATAATTATAAAATCTTCTGGATATGAGATTGATAGCCAGAACCTTTGAAAGTGATAACCAGAAGGGTCATATTTGTAAATAAATGGAACTTCTCAATGATTCTGGATATGAGATTGATAGCCAGAACCTTTGAAAGTGATAGCTAGGGGTCCTAGATATCAATATAAAGCCTTCTTGATATCATTATAAAGCCTTATGGATATGAGATTGATAGTCAGAACCTTTGAAAGTGATAGCCAGAAGGTTTTTTCTGATTTTTTTTTTTAGAGTAACAGAAGTGTTAATAGATAGCCAGTGACAATGTTTAGGATGACCAGTTGCTGTGTTACGAAAGTCTAGTGAGTATGTTGAGGACCGCCAGATGATTTTAAAAAACATGTTTTTCCTAACCACTAAGAAAAACGCGTTTTACGGTTGATCAACTTTTTATATTTTGTAATTTGAAACGAGACGGGACAAAATATTGTACTAATCGGACACCCCAAAATCTGGATAAAACTTTAGGAGGAGGGTCCATAAGTTCCCTTATTGTACCAAATTGCACATTAGTACTCTAAAGTTTCATACTAGTTGTAATGTGAGATATAATGTACCAATTGTGGCGATTTGGTATCTAATATTCACAACTTGTGGCACAACGACTCCAAAATGGACGGACATCTATTTTTAAAGATGGAACCCATCTCACGTGCGCCGCACGTGAAATTCGATGGACAAATCAGTCATTTCCACTAACACATGACCCGCACGTGACACTCCATCCGTCTCTTAGGGTTCAAAAACAGATCCTCAACGCCATAAACCTTTCATTCAGCCGACCCTTTCATTCCTTCTTTGCCATCGCCATCTCATCTATATCCGTCTCCATGAATTGCCTTTGTGGAATGCTTGCTCAACCACATACATCATGGACAAAGTGCAACTCAGGAAGGAGATTTTTGAATTGTCCTAACAATGGGGTAAGTGTTTCTTCAAATTTCTTGACAAACCAATTTTGAATTACTCCACGTTAAGGCTAATTTTGGTGTTCTTTCACAGAATAGAAGAGACTGCATGTTTTTTTCTTGGATAGATCCACCAATGTGCCCAAGATCAACAATCATCATACCTGGATTGCTTCAAAAGGTGAATGATTTGGAAAGAAAACTTGTAAGAGAGAGGAAGAAAGACATAGTGCTAGTGGTTTTGTTGTTGCTTGCAATGTATTTTTTCTTGAAGAACTGAAGAATGGCTGGAGTATTGAATGTATTTTATGGGGTCTTGAATGGTCATAATGAACCATGTATATGTACTAATGTAATTTTCCTTTCTGGGTAATGAATGGAAGTTCTTTGTTGTATCTATTCATCATATCATTCAATGAAAATGTTAAGCTACAATAAAATATTTGCAAGAGTTGAAGAACTACAAATAACTTCATAACCAATTTCCATATATCCAAAAGCCATAATAATGTTGAGTATAACAAAAATATCCAAAAGACTTGCACATACAATCCAAACAAAAGCCAAAAACATCCAAAAAATGACTATAAGCTAAAGCTGGCATACATCCAGATAAAAGCCAAAAACATTCAAAAATGACCATAAGAAATGTGCAATATGAAATCCCTAAACATGAAAATATAATAGTGCAGCAAGCCCCTATCCATGCTTCTTGTTAATGGCCTTCTTTATTGCAGCTTTCAAGTTAGGAAATGTTACATAATGCTTTCCCCCTCTAAGTAAAATGTGATCTTCTCTTTCTTTGATTTGATTTAAAGCTTGTTGACTGACTGTAGTGACCCCTGAAAAATTTGTATTCATTGAAGTTGGTTGTCTTCCAACTAGGACCACCATCTCCATCACACCAGGAGGTGGTTTGACTCCTTTTTTAACCTACACAAAGGAAACATTAAGTACATCATTTCACATTTAACTTAAAGTAAGCTTTAACACACAATTCATTTAATATACTACCTTTTTAAAGGACATTTGACTGGGGTTTTGTGCCTTAATAGGTGGTGTGCCCCACTTTTGAACCTGCACACATATAAAAAAAATGAGAATTCTTTAAAATGATAAAAAAATAAAAAAATAAATTTATGTTGGTAGTTGGGTCACCTCTTCCTGCTCTTTTTGTCTGATATAATTTGCTAATGCTTGAAAAGCATTTTCTTCTTCAAAGTAGTCAGACACATCTTTCAATTGTGCAGTCACACCTTCCATTGTAGCTTCAGTTTGAGCAACTTGTGGAACATTTTGAGTCACTTGTGGAGCATTTTGAGTAGACTGTGAAGCAGGAGGAGCATATTTACAGGTAGACTATGAAGCAGGAGGAGCATTTTCAGTTTGAGACAATGGTGGTGGAACATCAAGTGGAGCTTCTTCCTCATCTTGTACAGCTTCTGCAGGTTGTTGTGCTTTCCAAACAGGGCAAGTTCTTTTGTTATGGCCCAACTCCTTACACACACCACATTTCACAGACTTAGCATATAACCTTCTTTTCAATTTTTGGGTCCCATCTTCCATTGTAACAACAACTGCATCTGGTTCTACATCATTGACCTCACTTCTTGATTTTCTCCTCAATTTTTTAGGCCTGCCTGCCTTTTTTTTTATGAGTGAAGGCCTGACTTTACAATAACCTGAGCTAGGCCACATGTCTTGTCCATCCATTGGATTGATGAGGTAAGAGTAAACCTTTTTATAAGTAGACACATGATAGCACTCATGAACATATTGGACATCCTCTTCCTCCCTTAGAAACATGCAAGCCATAGCATGAGAGCAAGGAATCCCTGATAGATCCCACTTCCTACATGTACAAGTCCTCCCTTTGATGTTAACTGAGTACTGAGGTCCATACATGCAACTCACTTCATATTTAGAGCCACCACAACTTGTAGGAATACACTCTTTTACTAACTTCTTTCTTTTCTCAACTTCTTTCATTATCTTTGGACACAACAATCCTTTCCAATTGCTTGCAACACACGCCCTATTCTGTTCCAGCTTGACCATCAATTGTTTTTTGATTGTTTCTAGGCATGAAAGGATTGGCATTTCTCTTGCTTGAAGTATGTAACTATTGAAGCTCTCTGACAGGTTGTTGAGCAATATATCACACTTACTTAATGTCCTAAACCCTGCTCTTGACCAATGTTCATAAGGCTTATCATCAAACCAATGATAAGCCTTAGTATCATGTGTAGCTATTTGCTCCATCCAAAACTGAAACCTGGGCACAGTTATTGTCTTTGCTGCATTCCATAATAAGTCCTTGTATGTTTCACCCTTAAAACCTGCCCTCCTCATGTTTCCATGCAAATGCATAACACAAAATCGATGCTCACAATTGGGTAATATGTTTTTAACTGCTTCAATTAGGCCTTTCTGCTTATCAGACATGATTGTGAACCCAAAACCATCTTCCACTATCTCAAGATCAGCAATAATTAACTGCAGAAACCATTCCCAAGTTTCCTTTGATTCCTTCTCCACAATGGTATAAGTTACTGGATACCAATTAGGGCAAATTGCAATTTGGTTCCTGATATTTACAAACTTTTGCAATTTGGTTCCCAACAGTTTTTTTTCGCCGATTGGTTCCCAACATTTACATTTTTTTGCAATGTGGCTATAAAAGTAATTGGGCGTTAGTTTTCTAACGATTTTATGTCATGTGACTAGCACATGACGTTTTAAATGACGTTTTAAAATATTCGTAAAGCTACACATATCCGATTAATATGATTCTTTTTTTATATTGAAGCTAATATTTAAATCTACAACATAATTTTTTTTTTGGAAATTTGTTGGGTACCTAAAATATTTTTACATTTAATCTTAATTTTAAATATTAAAAAAATAAAAACACGTGAAATATAATCTAAAAAAGGTATTAGCCCAAGTATGTTTCATATGAAGTAATTTCTATATGTATGTTTCCTAAAGTTTATTTTTTCTCCACCCCTCTGCCACTTTCCCGCAACACCCATTCCACATACACTCTTCCCTCGATTCATCGTCCTCTTCTTCTTCCTTTTTTTCTATCAAATATTTTTACGAACTGATAATCTACATATAGAATTTACTTCATATGGAACATATTTGGGCTAATATCTTTTTTAGATTATATTTTACGTGTTTTCTATTTTTTTAATATTTAAAATTAAGATTAAATGTAAAAATAATCCAACTACCCAATAAATTTCCAAAAAAATATATATTGTAGATTTAAATATTAGCTTCAATTTAAAAGAAGAATCATATTAATCGGATATGTGTAGCTTTAAGAATATCTTAAAACGTCATGTGCTAGTCACATGACATAAAATCTGTTAGAAAACTAACGCCCAGTTACTTTAATAGCCACATTGCAAAAAAATGTAAATGTTGGGAACCAATTGGCGAAAAAAAACTGTTGGAAACTAAATTGCAAAAGTTTGTAAATGTCAGGAACCAAATTGCAATTTACCCTACCAATTATTGTTAGGATCAATACATGTTGCAACAAGCAACACACCACCATGCTCTGTTTTTAAAAAGCACCCATCCATGCTCAAAATAGGTCTACAATGCTTAAATCCCTCTTTCAATCCTTTCAAACAAACATAAAATCTCTCAAATGTAGGCTCTCCATTCTCTACACTGCCA
Organism: Campanula takesimana; assembly: GCA_026119855.1. Lineage (NCBI taxonomy): Eukaryota > Viridiplantae > Streptophyta > Magnoliopsida > Asterales > Campanulaceae > Campanula > Campanula takesimana. The sequence goes on along the minus strand of JAOWBW010001628.1, from coordinate 20,282 downwards.
TCTACCAATTTCATCACAACAGTAGACTCCGGATTTCTCCTTCTCAGCTCTTCACCATAGTCCCACAATTTTTCATATTGTTCCTCAACACTACCATTGATAATCTGAAGGGCCCTCTTTTTAGCTCTATAAACTTGATATTTAGAAACATTGAAACTACGGTCATTGAAGACATTGGTCTTAATAGACTTTGCTGAAGTATTGGCATTATCTTTCCACTCATTCACATATTCAGAAGCTACCCACTTTGATTTGACATACTTGTTTGCAAAGTGGAATGTACAATCATGCTCTGCATTCAAAGTTTTAACCATAAATTGATCATTATGCTGCTCTTTTGATGCAAAACACTTCCACCTACACGGGTACTTACAAACAGCATTCACTCTAGTTCTTGCTTGCTTTGTGAATGTTATCTGCCTACCCTCAAGTATAGAATGTCTCTTCACAGCTTCTTTGAATTGTTTATGATCCTTGAAAACCATCATCACTTCAAATTTTGGATTCTCCATATCAACTTTAGGATTAAACACCCTCCCCTTTGGCCTAGTAGAATCATTATCTTCGCTTTGATACCCATCAAGTCCCTCATCAGAATCATAATCAAGGTCAACATTATTTCCACTAAAACCCTTCCCAACTGACCATTCAACTGTCTTACATTTGCCTTTTGCTTTACACTTTTCAATAACACTACTAGGTACCCCTGTATACTCCACCTCTTCATCAACATTGGCATCATACAACATGTCATCATCTTTACTGCCATACTCGCTATCAGAAAAGGACTCACACTCATCAGATTCTTCAAATTCATCAGTTTCAGAATTATCTAATTCAATATCAACATTGTTTTCATCAACCTTAGAACTTACACTTGCCATTCTAGTATTCCCACCTCTCCCTTTAACCTGAACATCAACTAAAACATTAAGATTTACATCACCCACCTCAAGTTCCCTAACATTATACTCAGACATGTCAACATAAATCTCAGCTTGTCTCTCTTTCCCCAAAGGTAAGTAATCTGGGATTTCAGTGACATCCTTGTCAATTTCTAATTTTCTGAAACCATCATTTAACTCCATCCCATTAACTTTGTGATAAAAATTAACCTTCTTCAATTCATTAGCATCAGCGAACCCTAACTCTTTGACCATACATCTGAGCTCAGGATGGAAATGCTGTCGCGCCCTGACCCGTGGTCCTACTTGACCCTACGTCCGGGACACGCACGGAAGACGTCATAAAACATTTTTAGGAAAATTTTTCGAAATATACTTTCTATAAAAAGGTTCACACAACCAACTCGATACTAAACATGACTTCAAGTCACAAAACAACCCTTCACAAACAAGTACTAAGCCACTTGGCTACAACTACTAACTTTACTTACTTAATTACAAACACGAATATCTACTAGAAGAGATGATACAACCAAGTCACGGGTATACTACCCAAAAGGTATTACATTTACATAATGTATCCTTTACTTACACAACCTTTCCCAAAACGTCTTACCCAAAGATCTCCTCGACGTCCTCCCTGAGTGTGTGAACTATCCCCTGGGCTCCTTCTTATCTAAAACGGTAAACAGATAAAGGGTGAGAATAAATCTCAGTAAGTTACTAAAATGCAGCTACATTACATGCTAATATGATAAACATAAAGGAACAATGTCACAAATGATCATATAACACATAGCACAAAATATGATAGGCTCCCTATCGCCAACCGTCCCATACCGGTTGGAAATAACGACCAACTCATCATGCAACACATAAAGCGGAAATGAACACTCATACATGGATACTGAGCCAAGGTTCTCAAACCAAACCATAGCCATCTGAGAGGCATCAACTGAGCAGCATCGAAGAGCTGAAACGGGTTCCGGAACCAAACAACAACGGGGGAAAATGACACAAAGTCATAACCCAAAGTGCCCAACCTTTGGCCTAAGGAAGGGGGTTAAAAATGGGAAACCAATGATAGGAGCCTTATAATGTACTTGGCTCGGAGACCATTATAATCCCTATCACTGCCCAACACACACAAAAGTACCAGTTGGACTTTACACGCAAGCACCACATAGAAATACTTGCTTAAACGACAATCAGGGGCAATGATTCCAATGTAGGGAACCATGCCAAACACATCAAGAAGATGAATCATTCAACACATCACAAAGTGTTCAACAATGCTCACTTAATCAATTACTAACATTTCACAACACTTGTGTTCACAAAGGAACCAATTCTACCACTTTAGTGATCCACATCAACTATCTAACTACTTTAGAACATTACTCAAAACCTATACCAAGATTGACCTCTAAACCCCTTAGTTTGAAAACTCTCAACTTTTCAGACAACTGGGCGGTCGCCCAAACAGGGCTGTGCGGCCGCCCAAAATGCTCTGTCCCAAGAACAAAACCCTTCAGATAGGTGTGCGGCCGCACGCCCAATTTTGGGCGGCCGCCCACATCACCCGGCAGGCCTAAAAACTTAAACAAAATTTACTCCTTTTGGTTAACAACCCAAAATTACCAATACTCATAACCCTTAACATCAGCACTTTCACGAAGGCTAAAACTTAGCCTAAGAACAATACTAACACCCACAATAACCATTTCATACTACTCCCTTTGTCCCAAAATTACAAGTATAAATAAAACATACCAAAACATTGTTTTATCACATACAAAGCATATAAAGCATACTTATGACCATTTTAACATTTAAAGGGGGATTAGTAACTTACCTATTTTCCGGAAAAGATGTCAAGAAAAATAATATTGATCGGTAGATATACTCTATTCAACACCCTGAACATTTATATATAATTAGATTTGAAAATGGAGTAGTAAATAAAAATAGGGAAAATAAACAAAACCAAATCTTACCTAGCTCTTTCTTCTTAATAATGGAGGTTTCTCAGAGAAAAGAAATTTTGGGAAATGATGGTGTGCAAACTAAGGGGAGGGAAAGTGAAGAAGAAGTCTCATGAAGAAGAGTTACCCAATTCTCTCAAATCAATCATCCAAGTTCAAATCTTAACACTTAAGCCCCTATAGTTACACTAACACTACTAAATTCCCCCAAATAAACTTTACTACCAACATTTTAACTAACACAAATAATCAAATAAAATGTGCAACTCATATAAGATGATGCAACACATAATATGCACACATAATTTTAAATTAAAATTATCAAAATATAAAATAAATATTAAAATAAATAAAACGTATTTTGGGGTCGTTACACTCACTCCCTCTAAAAGAAAATTCGACCCGAATTTTAGGATTGCTTACCTCAACCCTCAAACAACCAAGGGTACTTCCTCTCGATCTCCTCCCGAAGCTCCCAAGTCGACTCTTCCACGTTATGATTTCTCCACACAACACGAACAAGGGGAATACTCTTAGTTATCACCTCTTGAACTTTCGAATCAATAACTTGGACCGGATGCTCCTCGTAAGACATACTCGGTTCAATATCCTCGGGAACCTCGGACAAGACATGAGAAGGATCATACACATACTTCCTAAGCATCGAGACATGAAAAACATTATGGATCTTGTCAAGAGAATGAGGTAACGCAAGACGATACGCTCTATCACCAATTCTACTCAAAATCTCGAATGGACCAATGTACCTCGGTGTCAGCTTGCCTTTCTTCCCGTACCTTCGAATCCCCACTTTAGGTGAAACCTTCAGAAACACAAAGTCACCTTTCTCAAACTCGAGATCTCGCCTCCGATGATCGGCATAACTTTTCTGTCTACTCTGAGCGGTACTCAAACGATCTCGGATAAGCTTAACCTCCTCAACTGACTTGTTCACCATATCAATACCCAGATTTTTGCTTCTCCCACTTCATCCCAACAAATTGGAGACCGACATTTCCTTCCATACAAAGCTTCATACGGGGCCATCCCAATACTTGACTGAAAATTGTTATTATAGGCAAATTCCACGAGAGGTAAATGAGAATCCAAGAATCTGAAAAATCAACTGAGCAAGCTCGCAACATATCCTCGAGAATCTGAATAGTCCTCTCTGACTGCCCATCTGTCTGGGGATGAAAAGCTGTACAGAACTTCAACTCTGAACCCAAAGCCTTCTGAAACGCTTGCCAAAACCGAGATGTAAATCTAGGGTCACGATCAGACACAATACTCACCGGAACACCGTGCAATCTCACAATCTCATTTATATACAAGGTTGCAAGCCTCTCCATCGAGTAGCTAATCTCAATAGGTAGAAAATGAGAAGACTTGGTCAATCTATCCACAACCACCCAAACTGCATCAAACCTTCTTCGAGTGCGAGGTAATCCCGTCACGAAATCCATAGTAACATGTTCCCACTTCCATTCCGGAATCTCTAACGGTTGAAGTAACCCCGCAGGCCTTTGATGTTCAGCTTTCACTTGTTGACATGTCAAACATTTAGATACATAATCCGCTATCTCTCTCTTCATATTATTCCACCAAAAGTGTTGCTTCAAATTCTGATACATTTTCGTACTCCCGGGATGAATAGTATACCTCGACTTATGACCCTCATTAAGAACTTGGCGTTTAATCCCATCCACGCAAGGCACACATAACCGACCTCTAAAGGTTAACACTCCTTCGGAATTAAGAGAGAAATCCTCAAATTTGCCATCTTCGATTTTATCCACGATTTTCACCAACTCCGGATCATCCTTCTGAGCTTCTTTTATTTGTTGAATCAAAACTGGTAATACTTGAATACTCGCAAAAATAGCCCATGCTTTGACTCACAAGGATCCCAATCTCGAGCATCCTCTAACATCTTCCATTCACGCACCATCAATGAAGCCATAAAAGATTTCCGACTAATGGCATCAGCTACCACATTTGCTTTACCCGGGTGATAAGAGATAGTATAATCATAATCCTTCAATAGCTCCATCCATCTTCTTTGCCTGTTATTCAACTCTTTTTGGAGAAAAGGTACTTCAAACTTTGATGATCGGTAAATATCTCAAATTTGCCTCCGTACAGATAGTGTTTCCACTTGTGCAACGCAAAAACAATCGCAGCTAACTCCATGTCATGGGTAGGATAATTCTGCTCACTCGGAGTCAACTTTCTTGAAGCATACGCAATCACCCTTCCATTTTGCATTAACACACACCCGAGGCCTTCTTTAGAAGCATCGCTATAGATTACCAAATCATCATTTCCATTAGGAAGCGCAAGGATAGGAGCTGTAGTCAACTTCTTCTTCAATTCTTCAAAGCTAGCTTGACACTTGTCATCCCACACATACGGAACATTCTTTCGAGTCAACTGAGTCAACGGAGTGGCAATTTTAGAAAACCCCTCGATAAATCTTCTATAATACCCGGCTAGACCCAAGAAACTTCGAATCTCCGTAACTGATTCAGGCCTCTTCCAATTCACAATAGCTTCAATCTTGGAGGGATCTACGGATATTCCTCTATTGGAAACCACGTGCCCAAGAAAAGACACCTCCTCGAGCCAAAAAGCACACTTACTGAATTTCGCAAACAGTTGCTTCTCACGAAGAACAGATAGAACCATTCGCAAGTGTTGCTCGTGCTCCTCCTTAGACTTAGAATACACAAGAATATCGTCAATAAATACAACCACGAAGGTGTCAAGATAAGGCTTGAAAACCCGATTCATCATATCCATGAAAACAGCCGGAGCATTAGTCAACCCGAAAGGCATAACAAGAAACTCGTAATGACCATACCTACTACGGAAAGCAGTCTTAGAAATATCCTCAGAACGGATCTTTAACTGATGGTACCCACTTCTCAAGTCAAGCTTTGAAAAGACGACTGACCCTTGGAGTTGATCAAACAAGTCATCAATGTGAGGTAGAGGATACTTATTCTTTACGGTTACCTGATTCAGCTTCCTGTAGTCGATGCATAGTCTCAAAGACCCACCTTTCTTCTTAACAAACAATACAGGAGCTCCCCACGGTGATACACTAGGACGGATGAATCCCCGATCAAGTAACTCTTGCAATTGCACCTTCAATTCTTTCAGTTCAGCTGGAGCCATTCTATAAGGTGCTTCAGATATGGGGGTAGTACCTGGAATCAAGTCAATACCAAACTCGATCTCTCTATCGGGAGGCATAGAATATTCAGAAGAGAACACATCAGGAAACTCTTTAACAACATTCACATCTTCTACTTTAGGAGACTTTTTAGTAGTATCCAAAACACAAGCCAAATACCCCACACAACCACGGTGCAGTAACCTCCTAGCTTTCACATAAGAAATAATACGAATTCCCTTACCCAAAGAAGTTGCCTCAAAAGTAAACACAGGCACACTAGGGATAGAAAACGTAACCACTTTCTTAAAACAATCAACAGAGGCATGATATTTACTTAACCAATCCATACCCAAAATAACATCAAAGTCTTGCAATGGCAAAATGACTAGATCAGCAAGTAAAACATGCTCACTAATATGCACATCACAATCACGCAACACCTTGTCAGCTATCAAACAATTTCCCATAGGAGTCGACACTTCTAGCACATAAGGCAAAGACTCAAAGGAAGAATGCAATCGAGATGCAAAAGACACAGAAACATATGAATGCGATGAACGGGGTCTATAAGTGCACGTGCCCTCAAACTGGACATAGAAATTATACCTCCAATTACGGTGGAAGTGTTGGTCCCAGAGGGGCAACAAGGGTATGAAAAATGCTAGAGGGGGGGGGGGTGAATAGCGTTTTAAAATTCTTTTCAAACCCTTTTGCAAATCAATGGCTTATGCGTACAGTTCTCAAATAAGCTAAGTATAGCGCGCAGAGAGAGTGTGAGATGCACAGCGGAAATTTAAAGCAACACTGCGCAGGGTATACTGCGCAGGGTAAAAACGCACGCGCTAAAGTTTGGCTAAACTGTTGGATAAAATAAGATTCCAAGGCAATAGGCAATAACAAACACAGCAGCAATAGCAGCAATCTAGTAAGATCAAACAAAGCAGTAATTCAGAAATAACTAAGCAGGAAGTAAATAGCAGAAATAATGAACAAGCTATTTGGAGAGGTTCGATCGATGAAAGATCTACGTCCTCTACCAAGATGGTTAGTCTTGGATTTTCTAATGAGATATATATTGATATGAGGAGCTTTTACAAGATTACAACGAATCAAAACTCAAATCAAAATCTAATCAATGAAGAGCAAATCCTAGACTAAACCGGTGTTTCTCAAGAAGTAAGATCTATATGATCGAAGCTTCAAGAGGTGTGTGGGTGGCATAAATTCTGGGCTCTATGAATCTAAGAGATGAAGAGCACGAAGAATTCTGGTGATATGAGGCTTAGGATCTGGGCAGGAGTTTGAAGGTATGAAGGTTTGAAGGTTGTTCTTGAATCTGGGAATAGTAAGCAGCAAACTTCAGAACTTCAGGAATACTTGTAAGCACAAACTCTAGCAACTTGGAAATGAAGATGAGCAGGCTATTTATAGCAGAGAGCTTAAAACTAGCCGTTGGTGCTCTGAGCAAGGACTATGAGCTGGCACAATAGGATTGGTGCGCAGGTGTCCTTTATAGCCGTTGGAGCTCTGATCAAGGTTGATGACCTGGCACAATGTGATTGGTGCGCAGGTATCTTTGAGCCGTTGGAGACTGAGCATGGAGACAAAATTCAAACGCTTCATCTGGAAGGTTGACAGCTGTCTCCATTTGAAATATTATGTTTGAGCGTATCTCCACCGTTGGCTATGCTGAGTGTGCAAGATTTGTCGTTTATGCATAACTAAGCGTACATCTTCTGAGAGCTTTCCAATTTAGGTGATCTGAAAGCATTGAAAACTGTGCAGGGTTGAATGCTGCGCAGAGGAGACCTGCGCAGTGATGTCCTGCGCAGAGAGTCCTGCGCAGTAACCACAGTCTTGCTAAGATCTTCATTCCTTCGCTCCAAGTCCTATATTCTAAGCCTATACTATAAAATGGACTGCTAAAGAAAATGAAGTTATAAAACTTCTTTACATAGGGTTCTAAAGTCCATAAAATACTCTTAGGTGATGGTATCAATCATTTCTAACAAAGATATGAGGGTTAAGAAGTAAGCATACCCAACAATCTCCCCCTAAAGGATTGATGCCATTACCTACTATGACAAAGGCAATTCATTGTACTTGATAATAGCATGTCCATAAGAATAAAAATGGTCAATCATGCCTCAAGTCAATGTACACACTAGCCAATGCTATAGATTTCTAGTCTATCCAAAAGATATAACTTACAATACCAGGAGACAGAAATAACATGCAGCGCATACAAGTAATGTGAATTTTAGTTTGAGTATGCGTTTAAACTGAATGTTTAAACATCATGCGTAGAAAATATGAGCATATAATAATATGCACATGACGTGAAATAAAGCATTCATTGTTCCACAAACGAAAAGTTTGAATTGAACAAGGTTTTGAAACTAATGATGCGATTTTCTCATTAAAACTTGAAATGATAAAAGTTGGAGATTACAAGTTTGAAAGAGAAAAACAAAAAAAATTGCGCACAAAAAGAAATATCTTGCGCAAAACAAAAAAATACAAGAAATTAATTGATATTAATGCGATGCAGGGCTTCACGCAGCTCGTTCTGCAGGCTGTTGAACTTGTTCATAAGCTCAATCTTCAGCGCTTGAAACCTTTCCCTGAACGCAACACTTTCTTCAACATATGTAACAATTCCTCTGCGCATATCTCTGTTGTCGTCCCGCAGCTCTTGGAAATTGTTTTTATACTGCAATTGATGAGCAGTCATTTGGTTGAAGTAGGATTGCTCCGCAGCCTCTATGGTGTTCAAGATGGTGGTCTGTGTAGCTTCCAGTCGTTGGTCAGTGTGGAGGCGCTGAGTGTTCACGTTGGCTTGAATGTCGAACATTGCTTGATCCATCCTAGCGTTGAACCCATCTGCGAAATCAGTCATCGCTTGAGTAATGCACTCCCTGACACTTTCCATGTTGAGCGCACTAGCTTGCGCAGAACCACCTTGCATAGTCTTCTCCAAGATCTGTGCTTCAATTTCCGCAAAGCCTTCATGCAGGCCATCGGCTAGACTCTTGCGCAGACGTTTCAGCAATCCTACAAACCCGTCATTAATCGCGGTGTAGGTGCAAACGTCTTCGAGCATCCCAGCAATTGACTTCAGTGAGTCAAAAATCATCTGATCTAGAGCATCGGGAATTTTCTGCGCAGAGGGGCCGCCGGAGGTACTTGCACCAGCCTTTGTTGTACTCCTCTCCCCCTTAATGGCAGCAATCTCTATGCGCTGCGCATCAAGCTGCTCTTGAAGCATTGTCTGGGAAGTAAGCAGTTGCGCCATCTGAGACTGCGCTGCCAGTTGGTTCACTTGAATATAATTCAAGGCTTGAAGAATTTGGCGCAGTTCAGTGGACGTGGAGAGAGAAGATGTGGAGATCGCTGGAATTGATGAAGCAGGAGGAATTTGCGCGGAGGCCTTTGGAGGAGAGTTGGTTGATAAGGGATCGAATGGAGGAGTGCGCGAAGGAGATGGCTGTTGAGGCGAGAGATTAATAGGATCAGCAGCAGGTGGCTTCTGCGCAGGAGAGTGCGCACTGCTGCTGTCCGTATCAGTTGAGCGCACAACACCCTCTTTATCCCCTTCGGAGAGGTCAATAACTGGGGTACCCTGCGCAGCATCATCGGCCTGCGCAGCTTTGGTAACCTCATCCTCATCTGCATCCTCATCCTCCAAGTCCAGTCCATCATGGAGGACAGAAGAGCCAGGTTGCGTAGTGCCAACCGGAATATTGAGACGGCGGAAGGCACTTGCACTTGGCTCAGGAGGGGAGGGAGGATCTGCTGCCTTTGGCTTACCCTTAGCAGTGCTGCGCACAGTCTGTTTCTTGCGCGGAGTTCGAACAGGAACATCCTCAGCAGGCGCAGCAGCAGGGGCCTTTGTCGGTGTAGAGTCAGGGAACGCGGCATCCATCCAGTCATCACTGCCTGCGCGTCCCTGAGCAGCAGTAGGATTTGCAGCAACCTTGGGATCCTGCTCCCCCTGTGCAGTATCATCCGCAGCCTCATCCTCAGCAGCAGTCTCATCCATACGAGACTCGCTGTCTTCTTCTGCAATAGGAGCAGCAGTACCAGGAGGAAGTCTGATGAATGCAGACTTCTTCTTTGATGGCGCAGGAGTGGGCGCAGGAGGATCCTTGCGCTTCTTCGAAGGTTTGGGAGCAGGAGGAACTGGTGTATCAGACCTGATTTTGATGCCAGCAGTAGATCTGACATCAGGAATCACCTTAACCTTTTCAGGCGCAGGTTCAGCAATACCTTTGCCCTTGCGCTTGGCTTGCGCGGCTGCCGTTTCAGGCACATCAGGCGCAGTGGCCTTAGAGGGCTGCGCAGCAGCTTTCTTTGACTTTGGCAGAGGGGCTTCTTCTAGATCATCATCACCATCACTATCAACCCATGCCTCCTTGTCGGGGCTCTCATCCTTACTCCAGATCTTGCGATACTCACTGTGGCCAATTTCATTGCGCAGTGAATATAGATGAGAAAGAGAATATGTTTTGAAGCAAGGGACCTTCAGGTCTGGGCGCTTCTGTACGAAGGTGCGCAGCTCAGAGATATTCATCAGATACTTGGAAAGGAGCCGACAGTGAGTCCTGTATTTGGCTACCTTTTTGTCCATGCGCTTGTCGTAGCTTTCAGAAGCGTCCCAAAGTTCATCAAATAGAACGGAAGACCAATCTAAGGCATCGCCGTTGTAGACGGCAGCGCAGTAAGCCCACTGCTTGGAAATGAACTTGCCCTTATTTCCATTCTTGCAGTTCACAGAATCGCCAATGATGGTGCACAGGTGGTACATCACCTCACCAAACTCCTTGCGATCATGGAGACTCCACTTCTTCACCAGAGTGGATTCCCCAACTAGTTTCTGCGCTAGTTTGTTCTCTTTGGCTTCAGAATAGACTTCCGGCGCATTATCGACGTTGAAACCGCACAGCTTCTTCAGTGACGCAGGAATAATGCGCACTGAGTAGTTCTGAACAATGGAGCGGATCACATCGATCTTTACCCTGGTGTGCTTGTGCGTCATGGTTACACGCTCTGCGCTCTCGAAAAATTCATCCACCAATGAAGGAACATAGAAGTCCTGATCCAATGTGAAGAGAGGAAGAATTCCAGAAACGTCCATTAGATTGATGATTTTGCGTCCCACTGCGTCTTTTTGTAGCGCAGCGATATCTAATTCCCATCCTTGTAGAAAGTAGAAAGAATTCTGCGCAAGACAAGGAATAGTTTAGACAAATATTATTGCGCATGGAGCTTTGCGCATGCGCAGATAGCGCAAAGAAATTGATACGCAGAAACTCCATACGAGATATAAAGAATGCGCAAAATATAAGGATGCATGCGCAAAATCATAAACACTTAAAGAAAATTAAGCGATCCAAAGTATATTTAAAGAATAAGAACTTGAAGAGCACGAAATGACTGTTCATGAACACTAAAAATCAAAGATTGACCAAAATGAACAAAAAGCATGTCAAAATGACCGCATAACAGAGACGAAAACAACCAAGCAAGTATGAAAGTCAACAACAACAAAATAAGCCCAGAAATCAAGAATAACTGTTCGTCTGCTCAGGAAATTTTCGGACCAAAAAGTTTGCAGAAAGCGATTAAAAAGATCATTGATCATAAAATAAAGTATATAAAGGAGTAGATCAGAGAGAGACGAACCCAAAACACCAAACGATTTCACAAATGATTAACAGAAAAGAGAGAAATCGAAAAAGGGAGTTTCAAGAACTCGAAATAGCAACAATGGCGGTTAATGAATAAACTGAGTTTTGAGGATCAGAAGTTCTTACCATATCGTCGACGGGTTTGGTTTCTTCGACTGGAACCTCAACGACCGGTTCATGGACCTCAACTACCTTTGCTTTCGATTTTCGGGGAGCCATATATAGAGGAAAAGTATAGACAGAGAAGAGAGAGAGAGATGCGGTTGAAGATAGTCAACGAAGAAGAAAAGGAAAGCTTTGGAGAAGCAAGAGAGATTTCAGAGAAGGAGAAAATGATTGAAACGGGAAAACTTTTGGAAGTTGGTAAGAAATGAGAGAGAAAAGAGAGATTTGGTGAAAGAGATTGAAAGCAGAAGAGAGAGAAAGAGAGGGGTCGGATGTTTTTATCTAGAAAAGGAAAATGCGTGACGTCAGCGCAGGGGTAGCTATGTAATTCGCAGAAGTGGGACACGTGCTGCGATGACGTGGACCAACCGGATGCGCGCGTGCGCAGTCCTAGCGCGCGCGTGAGTGAGAAGTTCTAGGTCGGTCAAGTCGAGTCAACTTCCTCATTAATGCGGAGTCAGAGAAAGGATTGGCGCACGTTAGCGGGGTGACGTGGCCGAATGGGGAACGCGCGTGCGCAGTCTTTGCGCGCGCGTGTCAGCGAAATAGAGTCTGACGGTTGTCACATCACCTTCTTCATTGATGGTGAGCAGACATTCGAAAGCAGGCGCTGTCACAATCGCAGTTCGCATTGATGACACTGGGATATGCGCAGGGGTAAGATAGTAATTTCCCAAAAAGATACAAAAATTAAAGGCGCGGGAAAATTTTAAATACACAAGTACCCTTGTGAATTAGCGTTGACTTTTCAGTCAGGGACCTATGTGTAATTTCTAATGAATAGAGTACTTACCTGCGATCCACGAAGAATTACGCATGTTAAAGTCATGCGCAGAGCTTTAGGTAGCGTAATAGATTCTTTAAATCTCATTGGTTTCATGCGCAAATGAATTACTGCGCAGTACAATGTTGCGCAGGTGTTGCTTGTATGCACGAAACTTTACCTATATGAATACTTATCAACCAAACACAAGATTGTTAGTAATAACAAATCATATGGACAAATTAGCTGAGTTCAAGCATACCCATTTCTCCTCTCAAGAAGATGAATCTCTTTGCATCAAGAGCCTTTGTGAGGATATCAGCAATTTGATTATCTGTGCCCACGTGCTCTAAATGTATGTTTCCCTTTTCCACGTGGTCCTTGAGAAAATGGTATTGATGTCAATGTGCTTTGTCTTTGAATGCATGACGGGATTGTTGGATACTGCTATGGTGGACATATTATCGCAGAAAATTGGACAATTTCCTTCATTAATTCCGTAGTCCACTAGTTGTTGCTTCATCCAGAGGATTTGGCAGCAGCAGCTTCCAGCAGCAATGTATTCAGCTTCAGTAGTGGAAATGGACACAGCAGCTTGTTTCTTGCTTGCCCACGCAACAAGTCGATTTCCAAGGAAATGACAAGTCCCACTTGTGCTCTTCCTGTCTATTGTGCATGCTGCGTAGTCTGCGTCTGAATAACCTAGCAAATCAAAATTCGAATCTTTGGTGTACCAAAGTCCAAGGTTAACAGTTCCAGAAAGATAACGAATAATGCGTTTAACAGCAGCTAAGTGCGCTTCTCTAGGGTCCGCTTGATAGCGCGCACAGACACAAACACTAAACATAATATCTGGCCTACTTGCAGTAAGATAAAGAAGAGAGCCAATCATACCTCGATATAAAGTTTGATCAACTTTCTTACCTTTTAAGTCTTTGTCAAGCTTATTGCCAGTGGCCATTGGAGTGTCGTATGCTTTAGCATTTTCAAGTCCAAATTTCTTGATTAAGTCCCTTGTGTACTTGGCTTGATTTATGAAGATGCCATCATTCAATTGTTTGATTTGAAGCCCGAGGAAGAAAGTGAGTCCTCCCATCATGCTCATTTCAAACTTGCTTTTCATGAGCTTCTCGAAGCGCTTACAGAGTAACTCATTAGTAGAACCAAATATAATATCATCGACATAAATTTGAACAAGTAAAGAATGATCATTATACTTAGCAATAAAAAGAGTTGTGTCGATTTTACCGCGCTTAAAGCCTTTCTCTAGCAGGAATTTTGATAGGGTATCGTACCATGCTCTTGGAGCTTGCTTAAGTCCATACAAAGCTTTTTGAAGCTTGAAGACATGATTTGGAAATCTGCTATCTTCAAATCCAGGAGGTTGAGCTACGTAGACCGTTTCTTGGAGTTCTCCGTTGAGAAATGCGCTCTTCACATCCATTTGATAGAGCTTGAATTTCTTGTGAGACGCATAAGCTAAGAAAAATTCTTATAGCTTCAAGTCTTGCTACAGGCGCAAATGTTTCGTCGTAGTCGATTCCTTCCTCTTGCCTATAGCCTTGCGCAACCAGCCTTGCTTTGTTTCTGGTGATGCTTCCATTCTCATCCATCTTGTTTCTGAATACCCATTTTGTACGATAACTCCTTGGTCATGAGGTCTGGGTACCAAAGTCCAAACCTTGCAGCGCTAAAATTGGTTAAGCTCTTCTTGCATAGCAGTAACCCAGCTTGAATCTTGGAGCGCTTCATCAATCTTCTTTGGTTCGATTTGAGAGATAAAGGAGTGATATTCATCATCAAAGTTTGATGCTCTCCTAGTACGAACCCCTACATGAGATCACCAATGATGTTTGAAGTTGGGTGATCTCTAACTTCACGAACCTCGGGAGGTAAGTTAGGTTGAGTGGTAGGAATACGAAGATCTTCAATGGGTACTTCATTTGCTCCAGCATCAAGGTCATCGAAGGTGATTTGCTGAAGCGGAGAAAACATCATGTGCAGGAGGAGGAGTTTGCGCATCAGGAGTCGTCACTTCTGGCGCAGCATCGGTTGTATGCGCATGCGATGGACTTTCTTGATTCTGGTTTTGATTTTCTTGATTAACATTCTGCGCAGGTGCAGTTTGAGGCTGCGTACCTGTCTCAACATGCTCAGCAGAATCATCAGAATCATTTGGAGCCAAATGTGGCTCAAGGAGAGAATGCTTATCAAAAGTAACATGTACAGATTCTACAATTACTAGAGTAGTTCTATTAAAAAACACGAAAGCTTTAGAATGTTTGGCATACCCAACGAAAATACCTTCATCTGCTTTGGCGTCGAATTTACCTCTATGATCTTTGCCATTGTAGAGGATATAGCATTTGCAGCCAAAAATCTTGAAGAAAGCAATGTTGGGCGCTCTTCCTCTCCATAGCTCATATGGAGTCTTGTTGTAGGCTTTGTTGATGAGGGATCTATTCTGAGTGAAGCAAGCAGTGTTGACAGCTTCTCCCCAGAAATACTTTGGAAGTTTAGCTTCTGCTATCATTGTTTTTCCAGCCTCAATCAACGTGCGATTCTTTCTTTCCACAACGCCATTTTGTTGAGGAACTCCAGCAGCAGAGAAATTGTGATCAATTCCATGGTCATCGCAGTATTGCGCAACACCGTTATTTTTGAATCAGTTCCATTGTCTGATCTAACACTAACGATGTCGTCTTCCTTTTGAGTTTGGAGCCTTCGAAAGAGAGCAGTCAATATATCATAGCAGTCATCTTTGGATATCATCATTTCGACCCATGTGTATCTTGAGTAGTCATCCACCACGACTAAGGTATATTTGTTTCCTCCAATGCTTGCGGTGGTGACCGGTCCAAACAAATCCATGTGAAGCAGTTGTAAACATTTGGAAGTTGAGGAAGCAATCTTGCTGGAGAAAGACTGCTTAGGTTGTTTACCGAGCTGGCATGCTGCGCATTTTGTATCATGATGGTCAGCTACTTTGGGTAGTCCTTTGACAAGATTTTCCCTTCCAAGCTTAGCCAAATATTTGAAGTTCAAATGACTTAAGCGCTTATGCCATAGCCAGCTGCTTTCACTAACATTCTTTGCTACAAAACAGAGATTAGTGATAGACTTTACAGCAGTAAGATCAATAATGTAAACATTAGTCTTACGAGTCCCTGTGAGCAAAGTTAGTCCGGATATGCCATCTTTAATGTAGCAGTGCGTAGCAGTGAAATGACATTCCAAACCTTTATCGCAGAATTGAGATATGGATAGCAGGTTGTGCTTGAGTCCTTCTACACGAGAGCAACTTTCTCAATGCACACTTTATCTTTTCTGATTCTTCCATATCCAACTATGTGCCCTTTGTTGTTATCTCCAAAAGTTACAGAGGGACCTCTTCCTTCATGCACATCTTCAAGAGCAGTGACATCTCCAGTCATGTGTCTAGAGCATCCACTGTCGAGGTACCATATATGCGCTTTAGCTTGTGAAGAGTGCGCAGTGAAGCAGGAGACCTGAAAGGTAGACATTAAGAACGCAGGTCCCCTTTATTCTTGGGTCCTAGAGTTAGCAACTTTTGACAACCCACTCCTGTCTGACCTTAGGATTTTTACGTCCCTTGGCATTAGGAGTAAATCGCAAAAGGCATTCTGCAGCCTTGTGACCTAAACCATCATACACAACACAATGATGAAAGCCACTTATAGATTGGGTTTTTACAAACTCTTTACTTTTCTTTGGCGCAGCATTCTTTACTGGAGCAGATGAACTTGCTTTGACAAATATCATTTTCTGAGGTTTGGGTGCGCTTTTCTTAAGAATGCGCATCTGGCGTTGGGCGCATGGCTTTCATGCGCATGACCCTTTTGCGCAGTTTTGACATTCGAAGTTGAAGCGCAACCATAGTCAGAATATGAGTTGTCATGCGCAGGTTCAACTTTAGCCTTACCCTTGGCTTTTCCAGTTTGCTTCTTTGGGTAGACATAATGGAAATTTAGTCTCTGGACTTTCTCCTGTCCTTTACCCACTGAAGCAGAATGCTTTGCTTTAGGAATTTCAATAGTTTGCTGTGGTGTAAATTCCTTTTCCTTTTCAGAGCAAACTGCGCATTTAAAGTTATCACTAGTTGAGAATCCCAAGCCTTCCTTGTCTCCACTAGCTTTTTGGGATTCTAGAATTTGGTCCATAGTGACACGAGATTTGGTCCACTCATTAGTGATCTTTGTGAGATCAGCTACTTGAGCAGCCAATTCTTCGTTTCTTACTTAAATAGCTCATTTTGATCTGTGAGAAAACGGTTCTTTTCAGTAAGAGGAGTCATGCTTTTAATCTGCTCCTTAAGGAGGGTGATCTCAGATTTTAAAAGAGTTTTCTCCGTCTTAAGCTGTGAAATTTCTCCAATTGATAAATCCACTGCTTCTTTCATAGAGTTAAATTTCTTGATTACCTTTTCAGCTTGCTGAAAAATAGACTCGCGCTCAGCAGCAGAGTCATTCTTTTCTATTACAATTTCAGCAGGAATTTCAAGAGATTCTTTGCGTGAGGGCGCAGCTACAAATTTCTTTGATAGGTCTGCTCTGGCAAACAAGTACTTGCCATTCTGTCTGCTTGGAGTCAGATGTCCCATTTCCACCAGTTCAGTGATAGTGGGACCTTTCTTCTTTGTTCTTGGCGCAGCCTTTGTGTCCGCATCTTGATCATTGTCTGAATCGCTATCAGCATCAGCATTTGCCATCAAGCAGAGCAGTCCATCCTCAGAGTCATCATCATCGCTGTCTTCAGTGTCAGTCTCTATCCAAGTCTTCAGTTCCTTTTCTGCGCAGTCTTCTTCAGCAATCATCCCGCGCTGCCTTGATGATCTCTGCGCATTATTCCTCTTCATGTACTCATATTTTGGAGTGGGACATTTTGAAGCAAAATGACCGGGCTTTCTGCAGTTGTAGCAGACCAATTCTTCATCTTTCTTTGAGTCTCTGCCACGAGAGAATTTAGCAGGTGGTTTGCTAGAGGATCCAGGTTTAGAGAATTTCCTGAATTTTTGGAATCGCTTAACAAACATAGCGAAATCATCATCATCCATTTCGAGTAAAGAGGAAGTTGAGACTTTGTCTGAGGTTTGAGTAGGCGCAGGTTCCTTTTGCGCAACATAGGAAACAAGCTTTCCTTTGCCTTCAGTTTCGTCGATTCGATCAAGCTTTAGCTCATACACTTTTAAGTTAGCGTATAAGCTGCGCAGAGGCCAAGTATCTAGAAATCCAGAATCTTCCAGATGACTTGCTTTGTGCACATATCTGGAACCTAGCGCATCTAAGAATTGAGAATTGACTTCTTTATTAGTGAAAGTAGTTCCAAGAGATTTACAAGAGTTTACAACAGCACAGAAGCGATCATAGGTTTGTCTCAAGGTTTCACCATCTTTTCTCACGAAGCAGTTGAATTTTCTTTTGCACCACAAATCTTTTGTTTTCCTTGCTTACTTTGTCTCCATTCACATATCCTTCAATAGCATCCCATAGTTCCTTTGCAGTTCCACCGCTCACATTTGATTGTGCGTGGAGAGGTCTAGAGTGCTAAGAATGATGTTCCTTGCTCTTCCATCATAGCCAACCCATTTCTTTTCTTCATCAGTCCATTCTCCTTGTTTTTCTTGATGGTAGGATTCTCCTTATTTGTAGCAGCATCAGGTTAGCCTTCATTGGAATGTAGGGTCCTTCAAGAACGATGTCGTGGAGGATCTCGTCGATAGAAGAAAATGAGTGAGCATGCAGTGCTTCCAGATTTCGAAGTGATCTTCATTCAGCACTGGGACATGTGAATAGTTAGCCATAGCCCAAGATTTTGAAGCCATCTGAATCGGCACCCAAGCTGTTAAGCTTGATAAACAACGCAAGTTTAATGAAGGTGTTCGCTCTGATACCACTTGTTGGTCCCAGAGGGGCAACAAGGTATGAAAAATGCTAGAGGGGGGGGGGGGAATAGCGTTTTAAAATTCTTTTCAAACCCTTTTTGCAAATCAATGGCTTATGCGCACAGTTCTCAAATAAGCTAAGTATAGCGCGCGCAGAGAGAGTGTGAGATGCACAGCGGAAATTTAAAGCAACACTGCGCAGGGTATACTGCGCAGGGTAAAAACGCACGCGCTAAAGTTTGGCTAAACTGTTGGATAAAATAAGATTCCAAGGCAATAGGCAATAACAAACACAGCAGCAATAGCAGCAATCTAGTAAGATCAAACAAAGCAGTAATTCAAAATAACTAAGCAGGAAGTAAATAGCAGAAATAATGAACAAGCTATTTGGAGAGGTTCGATCGATGAAAGATCTACGTCCTCTACCAAGATGGTTAGTCTTGGATTTTCTAATGAGATATATATTGATATGAGGAGCTTTTACAAGATTACAACGAATCAAAACTCAAATCAAAATCTAATCAATGAAGAGCAATCCTAGACTAAACCGGTGTTTCTCAAGAAGTAAGATCTATATGATCGAAGCTTCAAGAGGTGTGTGGGTGGCATAAATTCTGGGCTCTATGAATCTAAGAGATGAAGAGCACGAAGAATTCTGGTGATATGAGGCTTAGGATCTGGGCAGGAGTTTGAAGGTATGAAGGTTTGAAGGTTGTTCTTGAATCTGGGAATAGTAAGCAGCAAACTTCAGAACTTCAGGAATACTTGTAAGCACAAACTCTAGCAACTTGGAAATGAAGATGAGCAGGCTATTTATAGCAGAGAGCTTAAAACTAGCCGTTGGTGCTCTGAGCAAGGACTATGAGCTGGCACAATAGGATTGGTGCGCAGGTGTCCTTTATAGCCGTTGGAGCTCTGATCAAGGTTGATGACCTGGCACAATGTGATTGGTGCGCAGTATCTTTGAGCCGTTGGAGACTGAGCATGGAGACAAAATTCAAACGCTTCATCTGGAAGGTTGACAGCTGTCTCCATTTGAAATATTATGTTTGAGCGTATCTCCACCGTTGGCTATGCTGAGTGTGCAAGATTTGTCGTTTATGCATAACTAAGCGTACATCTTCTGAGAGCTTTCCAATTTAGGTGATCTGAAAGCATTGAAAACTGTGCAGGGTTGAATGCTGCGCAGAGGAGACCTGCGCAGTGATGTCCTGCGCAGAGAGTCCTGCGCAGTAACCACAGTCTTGCTAAGATCTTCATTCCTTCGCTCCAAGTCCTATATTCTAAGCCTATACTATAAAATGGACTGCTAAAGAAAATGAAGTTATAAAACTTCTTTACATAGGGTTCTAAAGTCCATAAAATACTCTTAGGTGATGGTATCAATCATTTCTAACAAAGATAGGAGGGTTAAGAAGTAAGCATACCCAACAGGAAGCATCCGAAGCTTGTTGTTGATTTGATTGCAAACAACAACGACCTTGAACCTTTGGTTTTCCCTGAGGCATCCCTTTTCTGACCCTGAGACGGTCCAACACTACTCCCCGATGGTTGACTCCCCAATCTCGGGCAATTTCTTTGAAAATGGCCAAGTTGTCCACACATTCAAACACTTTCCTTGTTTCTTCAAACACCGCTCCTCACTGTACCCTTCCTCTGACAATAATTACAAACCCTCTTGCTTTGACCCC
>JAOWBW010001627.1:0-239111 GCA_026119855.1 Campanula takesimana | reverse complement strand
TGCTCGGCCGAGTCATATGAGGTGCTCGGCCGAGCACCACCAGAATTCCGATTTTAGCCTTTTAAACAATTCGTCCTTTCGTGTGTGACCCCATAGGATTATATTAAGTTGGCAATGAGCCCAAACACATTTGTGCTCATAAATCATGAGCGGACTCTAGCAAGCCATCATGACTACCCAATTAATATAACTTGTATAAGTTCGTGAATCCTTTATAGAACATATTACAATCTCTTTGTTTCACGATGTCTATTGAACGTAAGCCATGGTCAATGGTCAACTTACAATGTTCAATGCTTTCTCGATCCGAATGTATTGATAGTACAAATTATATTTGAGCACGGCCATCCATTTCATCAATACCATTCATCGAGTGGCCAAAGCTTGACATCTCTCTTGACGAGAAACAAATCCCTTCTAGATTAATTACCTTTCCCTACATGAATCCAATTACGCCAATCACATTCTTTATAGCTACCCGATTAGGGGTAACGTTTGAATATGTCAAACGTAATGTTCATCAAGTAGAAGACTGTGATAATCTCAGGTCTAAAGATTCCAGTAATATAACTATATGAGACTTAATTATGACCGTGACCATGACATAAATCTCATATGGGTCAGTCCAGTATTTGGTCTCCAACAAATACCCATAAGTTTAATTGTATCCCATACACCATAATCATCATATGATTATCCATTAAACTTATACTAACAATTAATCATAATTATCAGGGACGGGGATTATTATAATAAACATGCAAAGGATATAATAATCAAACATTCAATATATTTAATATATAAATAACATTAATCGTTTTACAAAACGTGCCTAGAGCATACAACACCAACAATCTCCCACTTGCACTAGGCCTAATTAATGTATCGAATACCCATAGACCTAACATGACCATCATGCTTTGCTTGTGGAAGACCCTTTGTCAATGGGTCGGCAATGTTATCATCAGTTGGTACTCTGCATATATTCACGTCACCTCTGTTAATGATTTCTCGAATGACATGGTAACGCCTAAGTATGTGTTTGGACTTCTGATGGTTTCTTGGTTCCCTTGCTTGAGCATAGCACCATTATTATCACAATAAAGGTCTATTGGATCAGCAATGCTAGGAACTACCTCTAGTTCAGTTATAAACTTCTTGATCCAAACAGCTTCTTTAGCAGCATCGGATGCAGCAATATACTCAGCTTCCGTTGTAGAATCAGCGACAGTACTTTGCTTAGAACTCTTCCAGCTAACAGCACCTCCATTAAGCACAAATACAAATCCAGATTGCGATCTAAAATCATCCTTGTCGGTTTGGAAGCTTGCATCTGTATAACCACTTACAACAAGATCACCTTCCACACCTCCATACACCAAGAACGAGTCTTTAGTCCTTCGCAAGTACTTAAGAATCGTCTTGACTGCAATCCAATGATTTTCACCAGGATTTGATTGGTATCTACTCGTCATGCTTAAAGCATACGAGACATCGGGTCTAGTACATATCATGGCATACATGATTGATCCAATTGCGGAAGCATATGGAATCCCAATCATTCTCTTATGCTCATCAGTTGTCTTAGGACACTGATTCTTGCTTAGAGTTATGCCATGTCCTACTGGCAAATTTCCTCTCTTAGAGTTTCCATGCAGAATCTCTTAAGAACTTTGTCAATATATGTATCTTGACTTAAACCAATCAATTTCTTGGATCTATCACGATAGATCCTAATGCCAAGGATAAAGCGGCTTCTCCATATCTTTCATAGAGAAACACTTTCCTAACCAAGTCTTTACAGACTGTAGTGCGGAATGTCGTTTCCTATGATCAATATGTCATCAACATATAGTACCAGAAATAATACTACGCTCCCACTAATCTTCTTGTAAACGCAAGGTTCATCTTCGTTCTTGATGAAGCCAAACTCTTTGACCGATTCATCAAATCGAAGATTCCAACTCCTAGAGGCTTGCTTCAATCCATAAATGGATCGTTGCAATTTGCATACTTTGTTAGAATTTTCTGGAATTACAAAACCTTCAGGTTGTGTCATGTAAACATCCTCAAGTAAGTTCCCGTTAAGGAATGCTGTTTTGACATCAATTTGCCATATCTCATAGTCAAAATATGCGGCTATGGCAAGTAAAATTCTTATAGACTTGATCATTGCTACGGGCGAAAAGGTTTCATCATAGTCGATTCCATGAATCTGCCTATAGTCTTTCGCTACAAGTCTAGCTTTATAAGTATGCACCTTTCCATCCATGTCAGTTTTCTTTTTGAAAACCCATTTGCATCCTATGGTTTTTACACCTTCGGGCGGATCAATCAAGTTCCAAACTTGATTATCATACATGGATTTATTTCAGATTCCATGGCTCCAAGCCATTTATCTGAATCAGGAGCGGACATCGCTTCTTGGTAGGAAGTAGGTTCGTCATCAACTATGACTTCTACTTCATTGCTATCCGTCATGAGAAATCCATATCTCTCAGGTTCAGATCGCACCTACCAGTTCTGCGAGGGACTTGAGTATTTGAATAGTTCCACAACTCTTTGTGAAACTTGTTCAGATTCAACATTTTGTTCCATGTAATTTTCGGGTTCTCGAATTTCTTCGAGATTAATTTTACTCCCACTAATTTCTTTGGAGAGAAACTCTTTCTCTAGAAAGGTACCATGACGGGCAACAAAACACTTTGTTTTCCGCGCGGTTGTAAAAGTAATAACCCTTAGTTTCCTTAGGGTAACCAACGAAAATACATTTATCAGATTTAGGTGTGAGTTGTCAGATATGAGCTTCTTAACAAATGCTTCACAACCCCAAATCTTCATGAAAGACAAACTAGGTTTTCTTCCAGTCCACATCTCATGTGGTGTCTTTGGAACAGATTTTGTTGGAACATTATTTAGTGTTAGCGCAGCAGTTTCTAGTGCATGTCCCCAAAAGGTTAAAGGAAGATCAACTTGACTCATCATGGAGCGGACCATATCCAATAAAGTCCTATTTCTCCGTTCGGACACACCATTCCATTGTGGTGTCCAGGTGGAGTTAATTGTGAAACAATTCCACAATCTTTCAGATGATTGTTAAATTCTGGCTTAAATATTCTCCACCACGATCTGATCGAAGTGCTTTAATAGTTTTGCCAAGTTGATTTTGTACTTCATTTTGAAATATTCTAAATATCTCAAAAGATTCACTTATGTTTCATTAAGTAGACATAGCCATATCTACTAAAATCATCAGTAAAAGTTATGAAGTATTGATATCCTCCCCTAGCATTGCAACTCATTGGTCCACACACATCAGTATGTATGAGGGCCAATAAGTCATTAGCCCTTTCACTACTCTTAGTAAAAGGTGCCTTAGTCATCTTTCCAAGTAACATGACTCACAAGTTTCATATGATTCAACATCATGTGAATCTAGAAGTCCGTCCCCATGGAGTTTTGAGATACGCTTCTCATTAATATGACCAAGGCGGCAATGCCACAAATAAGTATGATTTACATCATTAGGTTTGGATTTCTTATTTACATTATAAACATTCTCATTATTCCCATTTTCAACATCAAGAACATAAAGGCCATTAAATGAACATGCAGTACAATAAAGCATATCATTTAAATAAATAGAAAACTTCTTATTTTCAATAAGAAACTTAAAACCTTCATTATCCAAACAAGAAATTGAAATAATATTTCTACTTAAATCCGGAACGTAATAACAATTGTTCAAAACAAGAATTAATCCGCTAGGTAAAATGACATCATATGTTCCTACGGCTAATGCAGCAACTCTTGCTCCATTCCCCACGCGTAGGTCCACTTCGCCATCTTTAAGTAGCCTTCTATTCCTTAGTCCCTGCACATTTAAACAAATGTGAGATCCACATCCAGTATCTAATACCAGGAGCTAGAAGTAGAAAGTAGAATATCTATGACATAGATACCTGAAGTAGATGCAGTCCCACCGCTCTTCTTCTTCTTAACTCTTCCTTGTAAACCTTGCAATTTCGTTTCCAATGTCCAATCTCATTGCAGTGGAAACAAATTGCATCATTTTGGGAAGCAGGTTTAGCCACATTAGCTTTGGCAACGATTGCCTTGCTAATCTTGGGTTTGACAACTTTGCCTTACCCTTTCCTTTGCCTTTTTGGCCCTTTCCTTCCTTAGACACAATGAGTACAGGAGCGGTCTCTTTACCGATTTCTTTTCTGCCTGCTTAAGCATCCCATGCAACTCAGACATAGTCTTATCCATCCTTGCATATTAAAGTTCATGACGAACTGATTATAGCTTTTGGGCAATGAATTAAGAATAAAATCGGTAGCCAACTCAATCTCAATTGGATGGCCAAGCCTCTCTAGTTTCTCAAAGTAAGCCTTCATTTTCAAAACATGAGGGCTCACAGACTGTCCTTCGCTCATCTTGCATGAGACTAGGGCAGCTATGGTGTCGAACCTCTCTTGCCTTGCTTGTTCTTGGAACATATCTTTCAATGTAGCAGCAAGGTCAAATGCTTCCAAGTGTTCAAGAATCTTCTGAAGTTTGAACACATGGCCGCAAGCATAAGACAACCCACCTCACGAGAATCATTCACATGTTTTGTAGGCGTTTCTCTCATCCTTGGGTGCATTAGAAGCAGGTTCTCTTCAGGAACGGGTTCATCAAGAATATAGAGCTTATCCTCATGCTTTAGAACAATTCTAAGGCTACGGATCCAATCCGTATAGTTAGCTCCATCTTCTTGAAGTTTCTCCTTCTCAAGGATAGATCGCAGTGATAAATTTGTATTCTGAGCTATTATCTACAATTATGCAAACATATAATTAAATATAAGTACCAACTTAATTAAAGATATTAAATTAATAGTATTTTACAAATACTCCCACTAAATTATATAACCTTCATATACATCCAATGTATAATATAATTTGAATGGGCTAAGATCCATATTTCACTTAACTTGAGTCGGCTAGGGCACGACTGCTCAAAATAAGTTATTTAGGTAGACAAACTCCTTGTCAATCATATCATATATGACTCTTAGATCTTTTATGAGATTTTAGATATCGTATATCTAACATGTTTTAATCTCATCTGTGCCTTAGGCCAAAACTGTTTTGATAGCCTAATTAAGTTAAAACCATTTTAAACGTATAGGAATCACTGTTTCCTCATCTTGCTCATAAATGGATAGAATCAATAAACCTAAGCTAGGGCGTAACCCACACCAAAACTACCCACGTACTCACAAGTGTTTAATCATGGATTGGCACGGAACTTAAATTTTAAGGAAGGTTCATGACATATAGCAAGGTCAATGTTTATAGTCACATAATATAAACACATAAAGCAATGGTTAGTAATTTAACTAATCTCATTAATTAAATTAAGATTTCATGTGATTGATTTATGGGGATAAATTCTTTAACACATTATTGAGAGCACGATTGTACGGTCGAAACTAAGCCAGAAGGCATCCACAATCCCGTACCAAATTAGAAACTAGAAGAAAAACAACTATGTAAGGTCGAAACTAAGCCAATAGGCATCCACAATCCCTTACATAAAGTAACTCGATTCTAAATTCTTTTGTCCCATCAATTCATTACTTTGACCTTGATATTTGTTTTCAGGAAACACGGTTTCTCAAACCAGCCATCTGACAAACAAATTCAATCCAAAGTGATTTTAAACAAGCCATTTAATTTCAGGAAACACGGTTTCTAAAACCAGCCATCTGAAACAAATTCTGTCCAAAATCAACCTGCTCGGCCGAGTCCTTTAAGGTGCTCGGCGAGCGCCTCTGTGTTCCAGAAAACCTTTGCTCCAGACGACTCTGCTCGGCCGAGTCTTATAGACTGCTCGGCCGAGCACCACGAACAGAACAGATTTTCTTGTCGAATTTAATTCTAAGATTGCTTTCCCGATTCATTTAGGATTTGGTGTTCATAATGATCATATCATCATGTTCATCAAAACCTTGAATAAACGATTTATTCATGAATCAAAGATCATCAACAAATCAATCCAATAATTTTTTTGATAATCTAAAGGAACATAATAATCAAATTATTATTGCAATCGTAGATCCCACATAACGTATTTAAACGGTGCGATTTTATGATTTCAATATATCTCATATTAAACATAAAACTCAGATCACATAAACATCTTGAATCCAAATTCACATAGCATGCCAAAACATATAATCCAATATATCATTAACATGTTATGTTAAAAATAATCATGATGAACGGGGCTCTGATACCACTGTTGGGTTTTGAGCAAACATGCACAGCGGAATAAACCCAAAAGCCTAGATCCGATCACGATGATTAAATTAATATGGAGATGAATTTTGGAACACTACCGTGACGGAGCTTTAAAATTCTGAGATCTTCAATCTTTGTTCTTCGCGCTTCTTCGAATCACGAACGTAGGAACGACCGCAAAACTTGGATCACGAACTTTGAAGGAGTTGATTCCAACGCCCTCTATGTTTATCCACACGCGAACGAATTTCAAGAACGATTCTTGAACCGGATTGCTAGACCCAATAGAAACTCTTTCTACTTTGAAGGCTATATGGAAAATCAATGTTCTTGTTCTTGAGGAAGAAGAAGAACTTGTTTTTCTCTCTCTCGGAGGCTCTCTAATTGATATGGAATCAATACCTACTGATTAGGTCGTTGTTAGAGGTTTATATACTTATTAGTCCTAAACCGTTTAGGAGAAATAGGTTAAAACCCGTCACAACACGAAATCAGTTTTTGGGCCCGAACAGGGCCTGCTCGGCCGAGTCCTTTAAGGTGCTCGGCCGAGCACCTTTGCTCCAGAAAATCTGACCTTCTGATTTCCCATGCTCGGCCGAGTCATATGAGGTGCTCGGCCGAGCACCACCAGAATTCCGATTTTAGCCTTTTAAACAATTCGTCCTTTTGTGTGTGACCCCATAGGATTATATTAAGTTGGCAATGAGCCAAACACATTTGTGCTCATAAATCATGAGCGGACTCTAGCAAGCCATCATGACTACCCAATTAATATAACTTGTATAAGTTCGTGAATCCTTTATAGAACATATTACAATCTCTTTGTTTCACGATGTCTATTGAACGTAAGCCATGGTCAATGGTCAACTTACAATGTTCAATGCTTTCTCGATCCCGAATGTATTGATAGTACAAATAATATTTGAGCACGGCCATGCATTTCATCAATACCATTCATCGAGTGGCCAAAGCTTGACATCTCTCTTGACGAGAAACAAATCCATTCTAGATTAATTACCTTTCCCTACATGAATCCGATTACGCCAATCACATTCTTTATAGCTACCCGATTAGGGGTAACGTTTGAATATGTCAAACGTAATGTTCATCAAGTGGAAGACTGTGATAATCTCAGGTCTAAAGATTCCAGTAATATAACTATATGAGACTTAATTATGACATTGTGACCATGACATAAATCTCATATGGGTCAGTCCAGTATTTGGTCTCCAACAAATACCCATAAGTTTAATTGTATCCCATACACCATAATCATCATATGATTATCCATTAAACTTATACTAACAATTAATCATAATTATCAGGGACGGGGATTATTATAATAAACATGCAAAGGATATAATAATCAAACATTCAATATCTTTAATATATAAATAACATTAATCGTTTTACAAAACGTGCCTAGAGCATACAACACCAACATCAATAACCCCAAGAAAATAAATGGCACACAAACAAAGCACAAGAAAATAACAGAGCAAAAGACACAGAGATTGTTTACCCAGTTCGTCAATATGTTTGACTACGTCTGGGGGCACTACCAAGCCAGGATCTTGCACTATAATATGTTATCTTGAAGTTACAATGAGTATGGGGGCGGAACATTGCTTATATAGGCAACCTAGAATAAAGACCTAACCCTAGACGGACAAGGAAACCCGAAATCTGGCCTAAAAACCGAATCAGCCCCGACTGCCCCCGACACTTGGGCGGTCGCCCACTTTGCCTATGGGAGGTTCGCCCACAATTGTGTTCCGGCTGATGGCTCCAACTGATGGAGTGGGCGGTCGCCCACCATGACCCTGGGCGGCCGCCCAGAAGGTCAGTCCCTCCGACGGATTTCTTTCCTTTTGCTCCGATCGCTAGTTCCCGGTTGGTCTCTATTCCAACAAATCCGTGTTTTGGATCCTAACGTTTTATCCATCTCGATTATTCAATTCATAAAATGGAGAATTTAGTTGCATTTTAATATGAGTCAGTTTTATAAAAAAAACATTTTACACTAAGATTTGTGTAAAATTTGTTTTATAATGAAAGATTTTATTTTACATTATAAGTGATGAAAACAGTTTTACGCTAAAGCGAGTTTAAAACAATTTTTTTTTAAATATTCACTTTTATTATTTTATACATTTTTTAAAAATATTTTATACATTAAGCACATCTCATTTTATTGCAGCGGTTTGTGTGAGTGTGATTTTTTTTTTTTTTTTTTTTAAAGTAATAAGGAAAAAAAACTATCTGCCCGCTGGTTTCCTAACAACCATAACCAATGTTGGCCATGCTGTTTGGAATCTTCGAGTCAATTATGTGGCATCCTTGTCGCCGGATAATCGGATCTCTCCCCTTTCTTTCGTTTCCCTTTTTCCAATTTTTTTCCTTTTCACATTTTTTTTTCTTTCTTTTTTTTTTCCCCCTTAGATAATGATAGTTTTTCACATGTTTAGAATGATTTATTTGTAATCTCAAAGTCTTGTATTCACTTTTACACGAAAGTAGGAAAATTGTTGTTAGTTTTAGTTGATTGTAATCATTCGTTGAAAGACTTACAAGAGTTGTCCTGGAAGAGGATGGACGAGTCAAGTCTCAGTACTAAAATAAATGTCATAGTTGATTTGTTAATATTTTAAAAATATACTTTAAATATATGTACATTACATGTATAAATTAATTGCACTATAAATATTTCTTAATTTAGAAATAGCATTCATTTTGGACAGACTAAAAATAAAAAAATATGACATTATTGTTATGGGATAAAGGAAGTACTCTCTCTGTCCCTAAATGAATGTCCATTTTCAGAAAAATTTTGTCCCAAAATGAGTGTCTATTTTGATCATAACTTTGTCCCTAAATGTTTTTTTTCGATTTTTTTTTTCACCGGTCTCTTTATACTTGCAAAAACTAAATGTTTGTAAAGAGAATTACAAGATTATATATGAATTTTGCCACCAAATTGTACAGAAAATTACATCTATTAAAATAAAATTTGGACACTTATTTAAGGACAGATGTAGTACTAAATTATATGAGAACATAAGGTTTTAAAATGTATAATACAACCCTTTCGTTTACTTGTGGTTCATATAACTTAATTCCATTAAGTTTCATAGTTTAAGGGACTGGGGGAGGAGGGGTTTCTATTTGTAAATAATCAATTAATTTTGTCAGTTTAGTTAAATTTCGTAACAAAAGTTGATGCATTGTGACTTAGTAGGACATCTTCTTTAAACATGGTTAAATTTAAATCCTAAATTACAGTCATCTTCTTTAGTTTTGATCATGTCATTTGATTTTAATCTAATAATACTTCAATAACCTAAGAGTTAAGAGTCCGTTGTATTGTACCATAATAGAATTAACCGGCATTCTTCTACCAGTAGCTGCTTAGAGTTTTCAGACACTTTGCTTGAAGTCAAGTCATGTGCGACATTTGTTTTTGCCCAAAAGTTGACTTGAAAAGCTATGTAGCTCGACTCCACTAATCAACATGAAACACATGACCGGTAACCAATAATTATTTTAAATTAATAATTGCTTATTACCGAAAGGGTGTTGCACCGAGAATTTAGGATTTTTATTTCAAGGCATCCGCAATATTTGACTTTAAAAATGAGTATGAAAGAAAAAATTACAACGCATCACATAAAAGTTGACCTGAAAATTATAGACTAAACCCTGTTATCATCGAATCCAATAATCAACGTGAAATAACACATGACCAGCAACCAAGATTCTTTAATCAATAGTATACTACTATAACTATTTGTAGAAAGAGAAAAGTAAATATTGTTACATGAATTTCAACTACCTTCATTTGATTCTTATGTAGGCAAATTTCAAGCTATTTGTGCTTATGAGTTATGGCTTTACTATGTCTATCTCATGTCACAAGATATACTTATGTTTTTTTTTTTTTTTTTTTTTCTGAGGCAAGATGTACTTATGTTAGAGTTTCTTGGAGTTATGCCTTTAAAAGTAAGGTAATGTTCTCAATAAAGATGATGACAACACACATCATAAATATGGTTAATATTACTGTAATTAGCTCTGAAATTTATCATAACTGTAATATCAGCTCTTTCATAATTAAAAAAGAAATACTCCGTATATGAACTAAAATTTGATCAAACCTTTTGAGTGAGCTCTAAATTTTATGCATATTAACACATCCTGATTACAAGTACTATGAAAAAAGACAACTGAGAAAAGCAAAGAGCGACGAGGCTGGAGATGGGCATAATGGTAGTCCGGCCATTGTTTGATCAAACCCGCGGGTAAACGGGCTTAAGCCGGCCCGTGATGTGTGAGTCCGCGAGCTAAACCCGGTCCGGCCCTCTTGCAAGTCCTTAGCCCGGCCCACCCTTAAACCAGGGACGTAGCCAGGATTCCAACTCAGAAGGGCCAAATATGACATCAACTATGACATGTATTTTTTTTTTTCCCTGAAAGTAGTAAAATGGCCTAAAAAATCAATACTCTCCGTCCCACGTTGTGCTTTCCATTTTGGTTTGTCTTAAAATAAGTATCACATTTTTAAATAAGAAAAATTATTTTGATTCAATTTTATCATTAAATAAGTAATATACAAATTAGTAAAACATTTTTTAAAATTTTGATAGGTAACATGCGACATTTATTTTAGGACGAAGAAGTAATGATTGTTAATTATTACTCCCTCTGGTCTAAAATATCTGTCGCTTTTGGTCAATCAGATATAACTTTGACTAATAATTTAAATAAAATGATGCTAATAAAAATCCAAAATTTATCATTGTATTATAATTAATAATACTTTTAATAACAATTTTTAAATTTTTATTAGGATCATTATTTTTTATTTAAATTTATTTGTCAAACTTACATCTGTTTGACCAAAAGTGACAGTTATTTTGGACCAGGGAGAGTATGTTCTAAAGGACTTACATGAACTTTAAGAAGTACAGGGGCAAATCAGAAAATATTAATGATATCAACCAAACACACTTTTAAGAAATCAATAAATTTTAAGTTCACTCTTTATAGTTTTGTTTAAAATACTTTAGCCCATTTTTACTTGTTTTTATTCTATTTGAACTACACATTATACTTTTTAAACAATAAATAATAATATTAAAACTTTTTATTTGCAACGTAAGTAAGAAGAAAAACTAGAGAATATTTTAGAATTCTGGGGTCAAAGTAACCACAAACATTTTAATTTTAGAAACTACAAAGGCTAACTAGCAAATATAAAAATCTCAGGGGGTCAAGACCCCCATGCCCTATAGTGGCTTCGTCCCTGCCTTAAACCCTTAGGTTTTACCGAACAAGTTTTAACGGGGGGTTTTTTTTTAGTTTTTTTTTTTTTTAAATTTGAGAAAATACAGAAAAATATGAAAAAATATTAAAGACACAATTCAATTTATAGTTTAGTAAAATATAAACGGCGTAATAATATTAGTATATTGTTAAAGCAAATTAAAATAGTGAAATAAGTTTAAAATTTAATGAATAAAATTGTTAAAATATAAAACATATTCCATTTAATAAACAAAATTATTTAACATTATATATACTCCATTTTAATAGTGAAATAAGAGTATTTTGGACAAAAATTTTAAAAACAAATCACTAAAAAAAGAAGGTTTAAGACAGGCCAAACTGGTTTTTAAGCGGGTTTCTCAAACCCGTGGGCTAAGCCCAGTCCGTTTGCAAATAATGGTCCGGCCCATCCGCTTAATACACACGCTAAGGGGCGGGTTTTGTCCACGAGCTCACGTGCTTGGTGGGTCACGGGCTAGCGAATCGACGGGCCGTCCGCGAGTGGGTTTAAGACCGAAAGGCCCATCTCCCGTGCACACTGCACACCACTACGGTATATTGCCTGCACTCACTGTACGTATAATACTGGACGGTTAGGATCTTTCTTGGAACTTATAGAAGTCTACTATATCTCCACCAAAAAACATACATTTCCCATATGTCAAAATTCATCCAAAACATACCTTCTCTCTCTTTCCGGGACAAACTCTCTGTCCAATCAACTGGGCCGGACCCGATTTGAAACTAGTCATATCGTGAGCAGCTGCGAGCGGTTATGAATTCGTGACATCAGCCTACTTTACTTTAGTGCTCAAGGGTTGAGATTAATTTTGAACTCGATGAACTGATAATTTATGAAATGACTCTCAATCATATATACTCCTTATGTCCCAGTTTAAGGTTCTTACTTTTTTTTTTAGTATAAGGTTCTTAGTTGCTTT
This sequence comes from Campanula takesimana, assembly GCA_026119855.1. Classification (NCBI taxonomy): domain Eukaryota; kingdom Viridiplantae; phylum Streptophyta; class Magnoliopsida; order Asterales; family Campanulaceae; genus Campanula; species Campanula takesimana. The sequence goes on along the minus strand of JAOWBW010001627.1, from coordinate 226,555 downwards.
ATTCCTTAAATGGCAAATGATGTATAGTATTTTGGACATCCTTGTCCTCATAAAGTTCATATATTACAAAAAAAAAAAAACCATCATTTACCTATCTACTTTTCACACATTTGCTTTATGAATAGACAATTATATTCTCTACACACTATTATTCTTGACTTAAATTTGTCTTGGCTCCTTAATAAGTGTATAAAGTCAAACTAAAAACCTTAAACTAGGACGGAGGGAGTAGAAAAAAGGGGCGAGTAGTCCCTACTATTTCTGTAAAATATTGGCCAGAAAGAAAATCACTATAAAAAGCAAACCCCCTCCCTGTCACCCAACTCAAAACACAGAAAATTATCATTTCGCATTTTCTCTCCCAAACAGACAGAAAGGAAATGGAAAATATTGAAGAGGAGTACAGTAATTACTGGGAAACTAATGCTTACTTCCAAAGTCAAGAATTGAACAGGTAAAATTTTCATAATCATCTTTATTTTATTTTATGAAATTATATTATTATTCCAACTGCTTTAATTAATTTTTGATTTATTTAGCTGGGGGTTGGAGTCTTTAGAAGAGACATTTTCCAGCAACTACGACTCGAGTTCGCCGGACGGACAGTCATCGTCGGCAACCGCCCCTAAGAACATAGTTTCCGAGAGAAATAGAAGGAAGAAGCTCAATGAACGCCTGTTCGCACTTAGAGCCGTCGTCCCCAACATTACTAAGGTCTCTCTCACCATTTTTCTCTTATTTGTTCAAATGTGACATTATTGATAGTAACTTTCAAATTCCAAAATAAAAAAAAGGAAAAAACAAACTTCCGGAATAAGGGCATCTCCAACATCTCCAATATGAGGCAAGATTGAGGTATCAAATTTTGAGTAAGAGTTAAGCAAGGTACCAAATTTGATACCTTGTTTAACTCTTTCTCATTGTTAAAGTATTACAAAACTTGTAAATTTTTCTTCCTTTTTTAATCTTTTACCTCTTGTGACTTTATTTTTATTATTAATAGTATTATTTTATTTTTATTTAAAATTTTAAAAAATATTTAATTTTATTTAAAATTATTATATTCAATTATTAAAAATATTTAAATAGTTAAATATTTTAAATATATAATAAAATTAATAGTATAAAATAAAATTTTGATACCTAGCATTGGAATTACTATTACCTTTTATATAGGTATCAAAATTTGATTTTAATACCTACCATACCATTGGAGATGAAAATTTGGTACCTTATGAATAGTACTCAAAGGTACTAAAATTTGCTTAACTCTTTCCATTGGAGTTGCCCTAAGGAAGAAGGAGTTTTTTTTTTTTTTTTTGGGTTATGATGGAATTTTTTAATTTTTTTCTTCAGATGGACAAGGCATCAATAATTAAAGATGCGATTGAGTATATTCAAGAATTGCATGATCAAGAGAAGAGAATTGAAGCTGAGATAGCGGCGCTCGAATTTGGGAACAAATCAAACATTAATAATGGTGATCAACATACAGTACCAATTATCTCTCCCAGATTAAAGAAAAAGCGCTATGATTCTAGATCATCTCCCATTGAAGTTCTTGAAGTGAGTCATCTATACCTGTATACGTCTGTCTGTATTACACTAAAAAATATTTTAATATCGTATGATAGATATAACAAAAGTTTCAATATCGAACATCATTTGGTAATAATGTATTAATATTTTTTTTTTTGATTGATTTGTATAGCTTAGAGTGTTATATATGGGAGAGCGAACAATGTTGGTGAGCCTCAAGTGCAGTAAGAAAACAGATACGTTGGTAAAACTTTGCGACGTTTTCGAGTCGCTAAAACTGAAGATTTTGACGGCCAGTATCACCGTCTTCTCCGAGAGGATACTTAAGACCGTTTTCATTGAGGTTAGTCCATCTCTTCCATATTCACATTACACTCTTTCTCTCTATAATTTATAAAAGTTAAATGAAATATGTCCAAGTACCGTAAAATGAACAACAAATATGACTAAAGATAGTATAAAAAATAGATTTGCTATATAAATTGAGGATTTGGTATGTCATACATGACCTAAAAGAGAGGTTACCGTTGTACTCCCTCTGTCCCGTCTCATTTTGATTTTTTATGGTCAACAAAAATAAATTGTGATCAAACATTAGTGTCAATTTAATAACCACAATAAAATACTAAAAAATGTTATTGATAAATCACTTAACGATTTATCAATTACAAATTTTAGAATTTCACTAGAATGATTAGATCGTCACCAATGGCTGGTCAAAGTTCATTTTTGTTGACCATAAAAAGTCAAAATGAGACTACCTTTCTGGGACCGATGGAGTATTATTGATTGATCAATTTTTATAAGGGCGAATTACATTTTAGGCCCCAAAGTTTGGGGGTCGTTCCTATGATGGGCTCTAAAGTATCTCCGTTAGCATTTTGGGCCCCAAAGTTGTCATTTTTTGTCGAGTTAGGCCTTTTAACCAATTTCGTTATAAAAACCAGTTAAGTAGGCATGTGCCACGCACATGCAACCTAACGGAGCTTATAGGGGGTTTACAGCACATTCTTAAATTGGGTGTTCTCTGATAGACCTTTTGAGGTTTTCTTTTTTTTTTTTAAAAAAAAAAAAAAAAAAAAAAAAAAAACACACACAAATGAGTTCTAAAAAAAAAGAGTTTAATTATTTTAAAAACTGAGTTAATTTTTCTTATAATCTAATATTCGTCAATACTCACTCCGTCCCATTTTAAGAGTCAAGTAAATTATACTTTAACCAATAATTAAAAATTAATATCCATAAACAAATACTCACTCCGTCCCGCTCGAATTAGGATTATTGGCCAAGCAAATTATACTTTAACCAATAAGTAAAATAGTGTAGTATTTATTATCAAAAATAATTAATTTATCAAAAAAATATATATACTAAATACCCACCCACTCTCAAAAAAATACATATATTAAATACTCATCATCATCATCTTCTTCATCTTCATAGACCTTCATTTCCATGGCTTCACTACCAGGCATAAACCTCTTCCCCAGCCTCCCCACAACGCCACCGCCAAACGACCCCTCCCGCCACCACCACCACCCTCCTCCGAAACCCCCAATTCCAATCCCTAAATACCCACCCACTCTCAAATCCCAAAGAAAACAACCCTCCAAACCCCAATCCAGTCCCGCCTTCAATACTTCCATCGCCGCTCCAAATACTACAAGCCCGTCAAACAAGGCGTCATCTCTTCCGACGGCGACCGATCCGTCGTCGTGGGTGAGTTCGGCGTGTCTTACCAGCTCCCCGGAGCTCCATTTGAGTTCCAATTTATTATTAAAGTAAAATGTTGGGTGGTCGGTTTGTGTTTTTCTTGGGGATATGAATTGTATGAGGTGGGAAGATGGTCGCCGGGAGGGAGGATATGGGGGAGATGGAGATGGCCGGAGGTGGGAAGATGGGGGAATGTTGTCGGAGGAGAAGCCGGATGTTAGGAAGGGAGGGGTGGTCGCCGGAAAGGAAAGGGAGGGGTGGTCGCCAGAAAGGGAAGGGAGGGGGTTGTGGGAGTCGGGGACAGGGTTGCCGGAGTTGGGGACGGGGTTGCCGGAGATTGGAAAAGAATTTTTAATATTTAAGCCCATTAAACTTAAGAATGTGCAGTAAACCCCCTATAAGTTAAATCAATTTCAAAATTATCCACCGTTAGGTTGCATGTGCGTGGCACGTGCCTACTTAACTGGTTTTTGTAACGAAATTGGTTAAAAGACCTAACTCGACAAAAAATGACAACTTTGGGGCCCAAAATGCTAACGGAGATACTTTAGAGCCCATCATAAGAACGACCCCCAAACTTTGGGGCCAAAAATGTAGGGGAAATGACAATTTAGGGTCCAAAGTTTGGGGGGTGTGTGCCAATAGGGGTTTGATGTATCAATTTTGTCAATTTAGGGTCCAAAGTTGCAAAAGTTGTGCAGGTTAGGGTTTTTTAACGATTTTGTTAACGGAATCCAGTTAAGTCACAAGTGTTTTGACATGGACTTAACTGGAGTTTGTTTTTATTATTTGCATGAGCATATTGTCATTTCAGATGTAGAAAATTAATAAAAAAAATTGAAATATTAAATTTTACTTTCTTATTTTAAATTAACTAATAATTAAGACGTCATTTACCGAAAATATTTTTTCACGAAATACAATAAAAATATTTTTTCCATTAGAACCACTATAAAATAAAAGTATAATTTTTAAAAAGGAAAAAGTTTAAAAAAACTATATTCCAAAAAAAAAAAAACACTTTATTTTTTTTTAGAAAGAAGAAAGTGGGGATTTGGACAATTCTTTTATTTTTTTTTCCTGTGGTGGTGGTTAGTATTGTTTCATTATTAATATTAGTATTCCAATTATTATTTTATTTATAAAATTATTTTTTATTTTTATTATTAATTTTTCTTGTTTATAACTTCATTATTTGCGGTTTAAAAAAAAAACCACTTTAATTTTTTATTTGCTTATTATTTTATTTATTATTATTTTTGAATTAATTAAAATTATTCAAAAATTTAATAATAAAAGTGAAAGAAAATTTAGGGTCCATTGTATAAGGGGTGTGTGAAATGACAGCCCAGGCGAACATCCAAAACTAACTTCAGTTAAGTTTTTCTGTTACTTAACTGGATTTTCTTTGCAACTTAGTCCAAAAATCCTTAATTGACTAACGTTGTTAACTTTGGACCCTAAATTGACAAAATTGATACATCAGACCCCTATTGGCACACCCCCCAAACTTTGGACCCTAAATTGTCATTTCCCCTAAAATGTAATTCGCCCTTTTTATAATCATGTAGTATTGTATTGGTAATGAAGAGTTGGGGCTACCGTGTCTAAAGTTTTTGGGTCTACATTTTTACTTGATCATCTCCGTTTCATAATAATAATAATAAGTGTAGTAATTATTTTTATATTTTTGTTTAAAAATATGTTTTGTTTGTCTGTACACGGTACACTGTTCACATCTTGATAAAATTGCAGTAATATTTATTTATTATTTGAAAATACGAAACATATTTGGGATGGGGAAAAAAAAACACAAAACGGAGTAGTATTTGTTAAGGTCGACTGATTATATTATACATTTAAAAGATGTCCACAATTTGTGGACCTGTGAAATATTATAATCAATGACGAGGACGATTATTTGCACCTCAATTAACATGGGTTATTAAATCAATTAATTATGACTAAACTTTGGTATAAAACTAACCATCCGTTTTGTTTTTATATGATTATCTTATTAATTAAACATATCTCAATTGTATACGTGGTGGGTGGATTTAAATAAGTTGCAAGCTTCTAGAACCGCTATAAAATACGCCCTTCGTCTCAAATTAAATCTTCATTTTTGCTTTTAGTCATAGTTAAGAACAAATATATGTATTTATTTTTAAAATACGGGAGGGAAACTAGTTTCCTTAAATTACAGAAAGTTCACTTCTTTTTTTTACTTGGCAGCATTTGGCGAACATTTAAGAACAGTTTGAAAAACATGACTTTTTATAAGTTAAGGAGAAACTGGTTTTCCAGGAAATCTTGTGATATGAGATAAAGATTAGTATATGTTGTTAATTAGTGATGATAAAGAACTAAGGAAGTATTATTGGGTTGTGACAGGCAGCTGAGGAGGAAACAGATTTACTGAAGATACAGATTGAAACTGCCATTGCTGCTCTAAATGGCCACCCTCTAAGAAGCCCCATGACCACCTAAATCCATGTTTTTATTTTTCATTTTTTTTTGTCTGTTCATGTTTGTGGTTTTCAAAATACTAGAAGAAAAAAATAGAAAAATTCAATGAAATTAAAGTACAAGGCTTGGGGATCATGTTATGATTATGGGTTGGACTGGATCAAGCCATGATTCAGATAAGGGTCGGACCCACATGAGCTTAATGCAGATAGTCTTCCTTCAAATTCATTTTCTTGCTTGCCACTTTTCTCAATCATCTAATTTACCAATGTTTAGTCCTTATGTTAGCTGATCTTCCACTTTTTCATACCCATGTAATTATTTGATTAGCTGATGCAGTTTTACTCCCTCTCTCTTTTGTATCTTTGTCTTGAAGAGGGTGACAAGTTTGAATTTTCCACACGGTCGAATAAGTTAGAATCGTCTTACAAATAAAAACCATGTTTTGTTACAATTAAAGAACAAGAAACGCATCAGGGAAGAATGGCCTCAAAATGGCGGAGCCAGAACTTTTTTTTAAAGGGGGCAAAATTAATTTCATCAAGTAACAACAATTTCAACTCTGCTTCCTATAACACACTCTAAATTCCTATGGATTTGACAGTTTCCAACAATTTCAGCTCTGCTTCCTAATTTGTGATAGCCAAAGTGAGTGATAGCTTAAAGATTGCTCAACTTAATGTATGGAATTAACACTGCCCACTTTCACGTGATTTATTAGGTGTGATCCGTAAATTTGTACCATTATTTGAGTTCTTAAGTTAGAATAGGACCAAAACACTTCTGAATTTCATCAACTCCTCTCTCGATATGTGTCCATTTTGCAAGAAAAAAAAACTGAGGGTAAGCGAGCATCCATTTTTTTTTTTTTTTTGTGAATTACTAACTTTCTCAAAATAAAAGGTTATGTCTTCATTTTTCATAAAATAAAGTGAGGTGACGATTCTTGCAATTCTTTTAAAACTTCGAGAGGAAACCAGTTGTGTGAAACCGAGCGCGGGATTGTAAAAGGTTTCGAGCGCGGGCTCTCACAATATATATAGAAAAGTAATAATTCAATTATTTACATTTTAGAACTAAAAACACTTGTGTTAGTAACATTGTAAAAATAAGAAAGTAACAATTTTTATAAACGAATGTTACATTTTACTTGTATAATAACATTGTAAAACAGTTACGTTTGCTTCTATAATAGTATTACTTTTGGCAAACGAAAAAAACATTAAAAAAAGAGCTATTTTTTTTGTAAAACTGGTGTTACGTTTACTTATAAACAATGTTACTTTATAAGTAACACAGTTGTTACATTTAGTTGTACTAAGTATTACTTTTGGCAAACAAAAAAAACATTCAAAAAAAATATAAAAACTAAAAAAACGCGATTTTTTTTTCTGGAAAAAAAAAATTGGGCCAAGGATTGCAGATTTTGAGTGGAGCATGGGTTGGGATCCTACGCTTCGCGGAGAATGTTTTACACGGGTCATGGGTCGACCCGTCTCTTCTATGAGACGGATCTAGGTGTTCTCACAAGAGACCACCTCATTTTGGATTTCTTCCGTCTTAAATTAATTAGTACTTCTATTTTGGTACAAAGAGTTTTTAGAATTAGGAAAGTAGATTCCTAATTAGATTAGATTTACTTTGTGCACAAGAAAAATGTTTCATCTTACTTTTGAGTTTCTATTATTTATGACTATAAATACTAATCATTCCCCTAGCATATAATTTTAACTCTTTCATCTTTGAGACTTATGAGTAGAGATTTAGGATTTAGGTTGACGGAATTATTTGTTTAAATAATTCGTGCAACTAAATTAGAGAGATTGTCTTTTGTAATTGTTCATTGAAAGTAATATATTCTCCCTCCGCTCGTGGACGTAGCCAAGCTGGTGAGCCACGTAAATTCTTGTGTTGTGATTGATTATTTATTTAATCATCGTTCTTTATATATAGGCCAAAATACGTTTATCCCCCCAAAGTATACACCGAATCCCACTTTGCACCCCCGCGCGAAATTCGTCCCAATGTTATACCCAATGTTTGAATAATCCCACTTTGCACCCTAGATCCTAACAGGCGTTAGAAATTTAACGAAAATGGTCATGTGCTTGGCACATGACGGCCATTTTGGTCATTTCGATTATAACTTTTAATTTCCTTTTTAATTTTCCCACTCTTTTGATGTAGTTAAATTTTAAAAAATATATAATTATTTATAACATCAAAAATATAAATGAATACGTAATAAAAGGACACACAAAAAATAAACATTAGAACAAATTAATAAACACCGTTTTTTTAAAATAAAATTAACAGCAGGGAAAGGAAAAGAAAAGGAGAATAAAAAGGAAAACAATAAAAAGAAAAAAGGAAAGAAAAAAAAAACCTAATCCACACCCAGATCCTTTCCTAAAACCCGTATACCCTCCTCCTCATCCCGTTCAGTCGTCTTGCAGCTCGCCTCCGACCTCTGATTCCATCTCCCCCTTTCCCCATATACTCCATTGCTATCACTCCCTCTTATACCTGTTCCTTCCCCTCAACCTCCATCCCTCCCACTTCCCTTGCTCCCCCTACTACCATCATCACCGTCAACAACAATGGCCAAAGCTCCGACAACAATGGTTTTCAGATCTGACATTACAATTGCCCTGCTCATTCCTTCTCACTTCTCTCTTTCTTCATTCTCTTGCTATCTCATATCCACAAAACGCCCCTATCTCAGATTTACAAAAACCCCAAATTTACAAAAACCCAGATTTATAATTTTTAAGAACTTTTCGTAGTTTTTTGCTTCTTTTTTTTTTTTAGTTTGGTTATTTGATTTTGGAATCAACGTAATATGAGGCTTCTTATGATTATTTCTTGTTTTTACTGTATGGGTTGAGAACAATTAAGGTGAATTTTATGAAATTCTGATGTTGATGTTTGATTTGGTATACGGTGGTGCTTTGGTGGTGGAGTTGATTGTGGCGTTTGTTGGTGGTGGTGACGGATGTAGCAGCGTGGTGATGGTGGCGGTTGTCATGGTGGTGGGGAAGACTTGAGAAAGTTTTACAGAGCCAAATGACATTTTAACCCTCAAGTTTAGTAGTTAACATACATAAATACCCATCATGTGCCAAGTACATGACTATTTTCGTTAAATACCTAACGTCACTTAGGACCTAGGGTGCAAACTGGGATTATTCAAACATTGGGTATGACATTGGGACAAATTTCGCGCGGGGGTGCAAACAGTGGCGGATCTAGGATTTTCAACCACCGGGTGCACAATTTACACTAAATAACTCTATACCAAAAATTTTTAAAACGTAATTATATTCAAGTACATAATTAAGTATATAAGTTCAAAACAATTGTCTCATAAAAGAAAACAAGTACACAATTTACACTAAATAACTTGTTAACTTTTCCTTTTACTAAGTTCACATCCCTTCTAGTTAAATTACCACTCTAATTAATTTTTTTGGGAGTGCACTTAGTAAAAAAAAAAAAAAATTAGTTAAAAAAATTGGGTTGACCGGGTGCACGTGTACCCCCTATTTACACATAAGATCCGCCCATGGGTGCAAAGTGGGATTCGGTGTATACTTTGGGGGGATAAACGTATTTTGGCCTATATATTGCTCTAACAACTGCAACAGTCCAGCGAATGGTTTTAAGTCTCTCCTTGTCATCGTGGTCGTTGTAGATTGATTAGATGAATTATGGTTCCCTCTCGTCCGTCGAGCACAAACATAAGCCGATGTGTGGTGGAAACCTGGAAGGGGCTCGCCCACCGCTCGCAGGAGCAGAAATCCAATCATTTACCTTTTAATAATATTCGAGTTAATACAATTTTATCGGTTAATTTCACGGTGTTGGAAGTCGTGTCTGACTTAGATCAAGTAGGAGTAGAAGATGTTTCCATTGTCGTTGTCGTGGTCGGAAACAAGACTCCGAATGTGTTGATAGTGATTTACGTATTTGTTTGAGGGGGCTTATTATGCAAGTATAGACGGGTAGACCTCAAGTCAAGCCCTACTCAAATCAAATCAAAGTTTTTCTTCCTAGTGCTACCAACTTTTTTCATTGACTGAAAACTTGCTTTATTTTATTGTCGTCATTAGATACGAATTTCAAACGTTGAATGTGATGTAATATAAATAAATAAATGATAATGGCGTCATAATTTATGTTGAGTCAATACTTTAATAAGATGGGGGTATTGCGTAATTGGGAAATTAAATATGGTGATGGGTAGGGATGACAATTTGACCGAACCCGAATGCGATGTGCCCTGAAAAAGTAGGGTTTGGGTTGCAATTTTCAGGACCCAAGCGGGTTAGGGTCGGGGTCGGGTTTTGATATTAACCCGTTGTGGAGCGACCTGACCCGCACTCTCATTCACAAAAGTCAAGATATTATGTTAGTTAATCATATTATATGTTGTTCAATTAATTTTTATAGTTGTTTTTTAGTGACATTTAATGATTTTAAACTAATTTTGATAACTAATTTAAATTTAAGCTTAGACATAGATTGTGCCCACCCAAATATGAGCTAAAATTTTTATAATTTGATACGCTTCGGGTCGGATCGGGTCGGGTTCCCTTGCCTTCGGGTTGGTCGGGTTCGGGTCACTCCTTTTGTCATTAGGATCGGGTTCGGTTTTGAAGAAACCCGCCCCGTTGCCATCCCTAGTGATGGGAAAAATCGACCAAAATAGTATCTTTCATCTTTTGAATAATGTTTTCTGAAAAATGAAAATGTATTCCGAAAAATAATATAAACATGTTTTTGTTTGTTTGATAAATGTGAAGAAAATGTTTTCCGAAAAACATTTTCATGTCAACACAATTTTTTTCCTTCTTCTTTCATCTTCACCATAAGGGGTAAACCATTTACACTCTCAACGAGTTCCGTCTCACAGAGAAAAGAAATAGGCTTGCCTGTCCCGCCATGGGGGCAAACCATTTACTCTCTCAACGAGATCCGTCTCACATGTGAGATTGTCTCACACAAATTTTTGTCTTGTAAAATATTGAAATTTTTGTAAGTAGATAAGAGCTAGAAGAGCATAGTTTTGAGAATGATACTTTTACGCTGAAAAGTATCAAAAAGATATATACTCACTTTGTTTCAAATAATTGTCGTTTTAGACTATTAAACGCATGTTAAAAAATGTAATGAATATATGTTAAAAATACTCAATTACTTTTAAAATAATCCAATTTTTAAGAAGTTGAATATTTGTACAAAAGATATTTCACAATAATTAAAATTTGACAGAAAAGAAAAGAATGTCAATGTCAATAGCAAAGCAAATTGTGACAAATGAAGGAAGTGTTTGGATAATGTGAACGGTGCGACCCAAAGTCACGCAGAAAAATTGACAAATCTCCCAGGTGCTTGCTTGGGCACATGCTAATAAGAATTGGCCGGTCTCTTCTGCGACCGCCGCACAGCATGCGACGTCTCGCACGCAGCCGAGGCGATAAAGTTTTTTTTTTTTTTGCCTCCAACTTTTTTTCTCTGTCATTTTTTACTCGCCAGCAAAACTAACACTTTTTATAAAGAAATGTAACACTTTTATTTCATATGTAGCACTTTTTTTTCTTCAAAAAATGTATCACAAATTTACTGAAATAGATTAAAGATAACATGAGATTGACTACTAAACTAATGTAACATTGTATAATAATGAATTTAACATATTTTTTTTCTCAATTGTAACACTTTTCAAGAGTTGTACATTCAATAGAAATGCTAATCCCGATTATATACATGATTTTTTACTCTTTTTTAAAGAAAAAAAGTAACATTTATTCTTTAAAACTGTTAAATTAATCTATATAATAAATTACAATCATATATGCATTGTGTTACACTTCAATTATTACTTTTTCTAACCACAAACCTTTTTTTTTTTTGCAAAACTGTTGTTACATCTTACAATAAAGTGTTACTTTTTAAGACTAAACTGTTATTTTTTTCAGAAAAATGTGTTACATTTTTTACGACGAGTAGCTCACTTTTTTTGTGTGTTAAAAAATATGTTTTTCTTTTAAAAAAATGATACCATATCATGACCTATCTAGTTTTATTCATCTCGTTGAGACGAACACAATGATATTTTTTTTTAGTTTTTTTTTTTACTTCAAAATCTAAAGTTATAGCATTTTAAAGTTGTTAGGAGGTTTTTTTTTAAGGGGACACGTGTCGCACGCTGGGAGGGCAAGAAGGACAGCTGGGCGGGTCGCTGGGCATGATCCATGGTCTCACCCAAGTTTTTGCCATAAGAATTTCGGCACTATGGATTGTCCATTTTTATTTATTTTTTTCTTTTAATTTTGTATTCTACTATGTACTCCTTCTTGTCCAAAATAACTATCACTTTTGGTTAAACAGATGTAAGTTTGACCAATAAATTTAAACAAAAAATAATGATTCTAATAAAAATCTAAATTTTTTTTTATTAAAATTATTATTAAATTATAATACAATGACAAATTTTAGATTTTTATTAGTATCATTATTTTTATTTAAAATTATTGATCAAAATTACATCTGATTGATAAAAAACGACAGTTATTTTGGACTAGCGGGAGTAATTAACAAAAGATGAAACTAGTCTAGACCCAAACCATGCTGTATATCTACATATATCAGCAGATGTCATTATTGTACACTCGACGGTTTCTCATAAAAAATCTTCCTACTTAAACACCCAGTGTATTTATGTCTTTTATTTTATAAGATGAATTAATGGTTGACATCAATTGATTGGTGCTCCCTCCGTCCCACTCGAATTAGTTAGGACAAATTTTTATTATGGTGTCCCATTCGAATTAGGACAACCTAAAAATGGAAGTATTTTATTCAATGACACCCACATTCACACTCACAACAACTTTCCACTCATTATTCTCTATCCCAATTTCTCTCTCATACTTTATTTTTCATACTCACAACACATGCTCCACTAACACTTTTTCCTTAATCCATGTGCCCCACCCAAAAATCCTAATTCAAGTGGAACGGATGGAGTATTAATTTCACTTTATGTAATTGTTATAACTGAACAGATAAGATGACATATAATAACGAACACAATCAATTCAAAAATACAGATTTACATGGTTCACCAACAATCTATTGGCATAAGCCCAAAAGAAAACAGATAATTTATGAGAATATATGAAGACTAATAAAATAATAGTTAATAATACCTCCGTAATAAATATTTTTTACATTTTTTTTGCCGATAAAGAAACTTTGAGTAATAATTTTAGGTTGATTTAATTATATTAATGAAAAATCTGAAACTTATTATTGATAATCCATCAATAACAAATTTTAGATTTTCATTAAGATAATTAAATCAACTCAAAATTATTTCTAAAATTCATTCGTAGTAATAACGGAAAAAAGTGTAAAAATTATTTTAAGATTTTAGGATTAAGGGAGTAATGAATTGGATGATGTTGTACTCCCTCCGTCCTTGACTAAGGTTCTTAGTTTGACTTTACACGGAGATTAAGAAAAAGTAAATGTTGTGAGTATGAAAAAGTAAGTAAGAGAAATTAGGAGAGATAAAGTTGATAGGCAGCTTTTGTTGTGAGAATGACAAATGGGTCTCATGGTCCTTTTTAAGTAATAAAGCAACTAAGAACCTTAGTCTAGGAAAAACCAAAAAGGAAAGTAAAAACGGGACAGAGGGAGTACGACCAGGGGCGGATCTTGTGTTCTAGATAAGGGTGCAAGTGCACCCGGTCAACTGCAATTTGTATTTTTTTCACTTTTATTTGATAAGTGCACATTCAATATAAATAAAACACTGGCATAATTGTGAAGAATATATGTATGTACTAGTTTTAATAGAGCTTAGTTTGAACGTTTAGTCACTTAGACCACCTAAGTTTGAGCCTCACTTCCAACAATTTACTTTTATTCTCTCTCATATTCTATACTATCTTTTTACTCTCTCTCTCTCTCTCATTTTTACAATTTTACTCAATGCCTCAAAGGCAACTTTGGGTTTCTTTTAATTATTCAAAATTTAATTAGATAAAATTTGGCCTTCTTCATAAATTAATATAGTCATACATTTTTTTTTAAATTAGTTAAATTTAACCATTCTACATTATTAACTAATTAATACTTGTCATTCTTTCAACAAAAAAAAACCTAATTAATACTAGTCATATATTTTTTATTATTATTTTTAGTAAACTAAAAGATAATTGTAATATTTCTATAAATTCTTTGTAATGATCTCAAGAAAATCTAAAAGTCCAACCGTTCAAGTCATATTTTATTTTATTTGTAATAATATCTACAATTGTCTTTGTTAGTATATAGTTTAATTTAGTGTTCAACATATAATTTGAATATTTAGTGGTGTAATGTATTATAATTTAATCGCGATTCAAAAAAATTTAATTTGAAGTTTTGTAGTGTAAATTGTGCACCCGCTGTCAAAACATTCTAGATCCGCCACTGAGTACGACGTACGTCGCATGAGTCTTAAACTGGTTGAAAATTTATAGTCTTCCTCCGCTCAAAACAAACAAGCATAAACTAGTAATACTTTAACTTGTTGGAAAAATAAGTGTATTTTGTATTATGTGAAGGAAATATGATTTATTTCCGTGATAAATAATTTGTCGAATGACAAAGTTGTTTATGGGTTTGTGTTCTACTCCATGAGAACATTGATGTAATGTATTCGTTTGTCCAATTTGGTGTTGGAATGAATGAGATACAAAGGCTTGAAGTTGGTGGGTTGAAATGGGGATATTGCTTTTATCCCACATTGGAAAGAAATGTAAAAGGAAGCTAGTATAAAGGCTTGGGCACTTGAGTAGTGTTCAAGCTTGTATGGCATAGAGGCTCTCTCTCGCGCGCAGGGGGGGTGCATATCATGGACCCAAATTGGCTTGGGACCATCGAACTCATGTGTGCATGCGACCTGCGGACACGAATGTAGCACCTATTTGGCTTGTCCGCGCCTAGCTCACCTTTTGCTATTATTTTTTCCTTATCAGTCAAAAAAATTTGCTGAAAATTCAGATTCATCCCATTGACTGGAATGCAAAGTGAAAAGACAAGCCTTATCATTTTATCTCAATAATTAACTAAGGATTAGGCGTATCCTTTCTTAATTAATTCTTGGCTTTTGAACTGTTCTTGGAGTAGTATAAATTGTGCTGCAAACCACTTCAATAAAACAGACGAAAACACAGAAGGAAAAATACACACTGTTTTCCAGCATTCTCTCACAGCCTCTCTCTTGTTGCATTTTGTTCATTACTCCTTTGGCCTCAAGCATTGCATACTCGTGGTGATACAGTCCAGGCACTTAATTCAATTCGCCGGAGTCTCTTAGTGCAAGGAAGCATCCGGTTCGTGCGAGTTATCCTGGGAGACTAGCGTCCGATACCAACCTCAAGCACTCACAGTGAGGGGGTGAATAAGTCTTAAGGACAGTGTGTTCAACACACGGCTCGGCACAAAACATTCAGTCTAGTTTCTGTTTATCTATTCTCCAGTTTATTATTTATTTATTTATTATTTATTCTGTAATTCGAGTTATTTTTTGTAGAATTTTCCTAACAATCTTAAGACTTATTCCTTCTACAAGAGGGAACGGATTACAGAACAACATACTAATTTCATTTGTGAGAAAGGATTGCAGATTACGATATTCTTGTGGCATGGTGGCAATTGGAGAAGATATTGAAAAGGGATGGAAAAACGGTGGAAAAGACGCAATTTTCCAGCGCTGTTTTTTCATGACCAGATGTGGTAAAATGGAATTTTCTGCTTCGTTAACCGTTAGATCGTTCTGATTTTTTTTGTAAATGTTCAGGACTCATAGAAGAAAAATCTAAACGGTGGCGATTGGATTCTGATATCCAGAGAAGGAGATCAAAAATTCGCAGAATAGCAGATTTTTTGTAACAGTTTGCTTTAATTTGATGTTCATGACATCAACTATGAAACAATGGTGGCTATGCCTCATGAAGTGGTTATATGATGTAGGACAGGATATTAATTATTTTCTTATCTTTTATTATTTTATTTGTATTTTCGTCATTAATTTTAGTAGGTTAATTTTAAAGGATTCTAGGATAGATTTTGAGTCAATTTAATAGTTTTTAAGTCCTATTAGGTTACTATATAGGTTAGGAGTAATTCTAGAAGGTTTAGGATTGTTTTTCAAGTTTTTTGGGTACTATAAAATAGGCCTAAAGTTGTATTCCAAAAATTATACCTTATTCAATAAAATTTTGATTGCTTTGCAATTGTTAAGAGTTTTTCTCTTATTTTCTGGTGGATTCCAGATTTATTGTGTTCTAGGGTTCATCGCTTGTGAACTCTTGTGTTTAGTGCGCTAAACACGAATATCTATCTCTTCCGTGCTGCGTCAGTTTCCTGGCGTTAGAGGACGAAGAACTCGACGAAGCGGACAAGAATGATTGACGTGTGCAGAAATATAAATCAATCAGAGATCTGAATCGAGCAGCAAGGGAACGAGTGCTTAGGCAGCGACATAGGATGGAAGCCAAATTTTTTGCTGGCAAAGCCGATCATTATACTGCCAAAATTCAGAGACTGGAAGCGCGCAGATCTGCTGTTTTTGAACGTGCTGAAGAAGAACGTCGGGCTCAGTTCGAGGTGTTGTTGCAGAATAACAAGACTATTGCTGAAGAAGAAAGTCGCGAGGAAAATATCCACCGCGTCGATCCGATTGAAGAGAAAGAGTCAGATTCAAACGGAGAAGATTTAATGGCAGTCAAATCTGCGAATCGAGATCTACAAATAATGAATGAAGATTTCAAAGGAGAAAAAATTAGTAATAATTTTCTGTCCATGGTTGAAGATCCCGTTTCAAAGGCAACAGTTCGAGAAAAAAATATTGAAGGTTTGATTATTTTTTTTAAAAAAGTTCGTTATGCGTCAAATTGTGCTTAAGAAGCGGATCTATTCAAAATATTTATTCAAGTGGGATGGAAATTTCCAAACATCGGAGATGAACTCGGGGTCAAGTTCTTTTGAAGAAGAGGTGACTGATGTAGGAAAGAAGACAGCAGGAATTCCAGCGCAGCAGCCACCGAGCGCCCGCCCGCTAGGAACCAGGCGCCCGCCTGGAATTAAGTTTCAGACGGCTGATGTTGCTGTCGACTTGAGCGCCCGCCTGGTCCTTACCAGGCGCCCACCCCCTATGTCGGGCAGAATTATACCAGTTTCGTTTTATTTTCGTTTTGCACAGAAGTAGGGTTATTTTCGGGATTTATGTTTGTTTAGGTATTTGTTAGACTAGGGTTATTTTGTTAGGAGTCTAGTAGGATTTTAGTAGTATAAATACTCTTTAGTTCATTGTGTTAGGGTTAACTTTTATTTTGATTATTGAATTTTTATTCAAAGATATTTTCTCTTTTATCTGGTGGATTCTAGGTTTTCTTGGTGGATTCCAAGGTTTTGTGCTTGAGGTTTCATCGCTGGATGAAATCTTGTGATTAGTGCGCTAAATCACAAAAACTATCGCTTCCGTGCTACGTCAGTTGGCATCAGAGCAGGCCATATCCTGTCTTTTGCATCATACTGAATCATTATGGGGGATCAGGCAACAAAGGCTGATATCGATGACATAACCACCGCTATCACTTCCTTGACAACGCAGGCTGCAGCGTTGGTTGCCGCTCAACATGGTCAAAATGCTAATCAGAACTGTCATGGTGAGAAAGACAGGGTTGATCCGATATGACGTCCTCAAGGGACAGAAAATCGGGATGTTGGAGATTCTAGTTCCAGATCCGATGATGAGGTTATTCAGGAAATCAATCTTCGCTTGGATCGTGCTCGACAACAAGAAAAATATTTCTTTGCAAAGGAAGCATAATTTTCGGAGAAGGGCTACTATCATGATCAACAGATGCGTAAAAATCTCGGGCCACTTGATGCTGAGGAGAGTCGGACAGATGAGAATGAATATTGGGCGAAATCTGATGTTTATTATTACAAAGCCAATTTTTATGCCAAGCAAATTCGGCGATTGGAGGCGCAGTTGCAGAAATTATTGGCTCCGAAAATAGAAGAGTCAGATCCGGAGGAGGAGGAAGCGGTTGTTGAGGGGGCTATTTGCGAAACTACGGAGGATTTGAAGGGTTGCTCGAGGAACGAAATTAAAACTGGAACTCCAGCTAGATCAGCATCTCTTGCAGAGAAAGAATATGAGAATAAAAAATTGGAGGAAGACTATGAGGCTAAAGCGACCATGGATGGCAAAGAGCTCGTACAGAAACAAAGAGTGCAATTAAGCCAACACAATGGCGTTTTTGTCATCACACTTAAGCTACTTAAAGCCGCATATGATCATGTTCATAAAGTCCTCAGTTCAGTCGAGGGTGAGACGAAAAAAGTGATCTTTTATCAGGAGAAAATTCGTTTGTTTCCTATTGTGCTCCGAAGATATCTTTATTCCAAGTATTTATTCAAGTGGGATGGAAATTTCCAAACGTCGGAGATGAACTCGGGGACGAGTTTTTTTGAAGTGGAGGAGACTGATGTAGGACAGGATATTAATTATTTTCTTATCTTTTATTATTTTATTTGTATTTTCGTCATTAATTTTAGTAGGTTAATTTTAGAGGATCTATGATAGATTTTGAGTCAATTTAATAGTTTTTAAGTCCTATTAGGTTACTATATAGGTTAGGAGTAATTCTAGAAGGTTTAGGATTGTTTTTTTAAGTTTTATGGGCACTATAAAATAGGCCTAAAGTTGTATTCCGAAAATTATACTTTATTCAATAAAATTTTGATTGCTTTGCAATTGTTAAGAGTTTTTCTCTTATTTTCTGGTGGATTCCAGATTTATTTTGTTCTAGGGTTCATCGCTTGTGAACTCTTGTGTTTAGTGCGCTAAACACGAATATCTATCGCTTCCGTGCTGCGTCATTATACATCATGTGAGACATCTCTTATGGTTCGTATGAATCATATTGAAGAGATTAGAATGTTCGTTGGAACTAAGAACGTTGGAAGATTAAGTCTTTAACGTTACATTGACAAAGATAATAGGGTTTCTTGAAAGAAGTTGTTAAAACCTATTATGGTCAACGGTGACAAAGGTTACAAAAGATTAACATAATAAGGCTTCTTGAAAGAAGTTGTTAAAGCTTATTATTGTTAATAGTGACAAAAAGTCATAAAGATAAAAACAATAGGACTTCTTGAAAGAAGTTGTTAAATCCTATTGTTATAGATGATGGGTAATGACACAAAAATTTAGATGAATGGCTTCTAAAGAATTTGTGCATTTTGTGAATGAGAAATTAATTTTCTCTAATTCTGAGGTACTCCAAGATGAGACCTTTAAAGTTTGGAATAGTTGACCTCTAATTAAAATTTTATTAAGAAATCATGAGGTTTATAATAGTTGTTACAAGAAATAAATTGTGTGAATTCTTCTATTGAATTAACAATTTATTAAGTAGAAAATTTTTTAAATGAGGAAGAGAGTTATAGTTGTAACAACAAAGTAATAATTTGGTTTTAAATTAAAGCCAAAGTATTGGGAACGACTCCTTTTGTGGAGACAAATTTTAAGGAATGTGGTTGTTCCTTGTACTTGACTCACGTTAGTGAGAAGTTAGAAAATTTTGTTGGCCTCGACCTATGTGTTGGCAACAAAAGATGTTTTATTTGACCACCTTGAATTTAATGAGGTTCTTAATGAAGATCCTACAAAGTTTGGTGGAAATGAGATGGATGTTTTAAGCCATGAATGCGGTTGAAGCATGTGGATTTCTTTTGCCTTTATCATGGAAACATGGGGAATTCATTTGCAAGAACTATGTTCTAAATGAGCTCTCTGATTCTCTTTATAGTGTTTAGAGAGCAAAGGAATGGCAAAAGAATTGTGGGAGTCTTTCGACTATAACAATAAAATTGATAATGCGGGTACAATGATTAATTGTAGGCCGTTTCCTTGTTTTAAATATTAGATTCCATAGACCATAAAAGGTAAAATGGAAGATTTGAAATTGTTTTTCATAAAATCCATGCCGAATGGATGGTGTTAAGTGAAATTTTCAAGTGACAAATTGAGAAATTACTTTTCACTTGGAAAGATTCAAGAAGCACCTCAAACTAAATGAATTGTAATGAATGTTGAGTTGATTGCTATTCATCTTTGTGTTGGAAAGAGAATAGCGTTTCAGAGAAAAAGTTGTTAACACTTCTTATAGCAAAAGCAAATGTGGTAGAGCATACCAAAATGCTTATGGCAAAGACAAAGTAGGTCAAATTTACTTGAAAAGTCAAAATTTGTCTGAAAAGTCGAATTTGTGCGAAAGACAAACTTGTTTGAAGCGTCAAACTTGTTTAAAAAGACAAAATTAAGTCATACATATATCTTTCTTGACAACAATGGGTGTCATTAAGGATAATCTTCATGATTTGAATAAATGAAATAAAAATTGTATCAACCGATGGGTTGATTTAGTGATCAATAATGAGAATAAGTCTCTTTAGTTGGATCACTTCCCTCATTCAAAAAGGGATTCAACAAGATGTGAAATATGTGTTGAACTATATCATCACAAATTAAGTATAGTGATAGATTGTTCAAACACATGTAATGATAACAAATGTTATTGTTATATGTAATAAGTATTGTCTCATTGAATGGAGAAGTTGGAAACCAACTTTAAAATGAGATAATGTGGATGAAACACTAATGCTTATAGTGTGTATATAACATGTGTTTGTACACAATATCCACCTTGTAAACTAATATCAATTGGTGTTGATGAAAGAACTAATAGCACTATTGTTATATTTAGGACTAACCCAAAATGTGGGGAGTGAGTCTAATTTGGAAAATAAAATACATATTGAATAGGTTACCCAAAGAAAGCAATGTAAATTCCATATGAAGTATGGAAACGTAGGCCTACATACACTTGTGAATGTGGGGGTGGTTCGCAAAGTAGAAAGTCCAACATCAACAAAATGAATATTTGCGTACAAGATGGTGAAGTGTGTAAGTAATGAGTTTTAATTGGCTTCTCATATATTATTCATTGACATTGAATATATATATATATATATATATATATATATATATATATATATATATATATATATATATATATATATATATATATAAAACCAAGATTGAAATAAATGGAAATCATGTACTGATGTCAAGTTCATGAAAAATAAACAAATGATACTTTGAGTGAAATAGATCAAAGTGACACTTTGAGTGAAATGGATTAAAGTGATACTTTGAATGGAATAGATCAAAGTAAAGTGTACAAGTTAGTAAAGTCACTAGATGACTTGAAACAAGCACAAAACAATGACATCAAAGCTTGATTTTACCATGAAAGAAAGTGGATTAATAAAAAATGACATGAATGGAAATGTCATAGTGTTGATTAAATCTATCGAAGATATGTTGAACTTGAAAGAAGTTTGCTAATTTGACCGTTGGATTTAAAACTTCAAGAAGAACTCCTGAATTTGCATTAAGCAAGTTATGATATAGTTCTTAAAAGTTTTGAAAAGGTCAAGAGATATGGGTTTAGCAGATGTTATCCTTGAAGTGAAAATCTCTAAGAAATCTAATGGATAATTCTTGAGAAATTAGCAAGGATAATTTTGCAATGGCTCGAACCTAATATTCATGAGTCAACATCTATTGAAACATAAAGCTGATGTTGTTTTTCAAGTTGAACACTCGAGAATTATTGGAAGTCTAGTGAGTCGGTACACAAGTAATCCTGGAGCAGATCATTAGAAGGGTATAGTGAGAGTACTTAGGCACTTGAGATATACTCGTGATTATGGATTACATTATACTAGACATCCAGCAGTGATTGAAGGGTATAGCGATGCTAATTGGACATCAGATATCCAAGACTCAAGGTCTACAAGTGGATATGTATTCACTTTAGCAGGTGCGGCTATATCATGGAAATTTTCTAAGCAGACTGTTATAGCCAGATCCACGATGGAATCTGAGTTTATAGCATTGGACAAATGTGTGGAAGAAACGGAATGGCTATGCCAATTCTTAGAAGATATTCCAAGATGGACAAAGCCAGTGCCACCAATCTGTATACACTGTGACAGTCAATCCGCAATTGGTAGGGCACAAAGCAACATGTACAATGGTAAGTCAAGACATATACGTCGAAGACATAATACCATAAGACAACTACTCTCAACTGGTACCATCTCCATTGACTATGTGAAGTCAAAGGATAACTTAGCGGATCCGTTAACCAAAGGGTTAAATAGAGAGGTAGTTGCAAGATCGACAAGGGGAATGGGTTTAAAGCCTCTTGAGAAGTTAACCACGGCGGAAAACCCAACCTAGTTGACTGGAGATCCCAAGATCTAGGTTCAAAAGGGACCACCTAAGCGTTAAAAGACTTGTAGCGTCACTGTGGGGATTAACCCCATACCCATTCCTAAAAGTGACATCCCGAGATGAATAAGGTTAAGCCTATGGATTTTAATGATTATTATGGAGTAAACCTGGTTACTTAGAAGAATCACCTATGTGAGAGAGAAGTGCGGCCGCTTCGAGGAGAATTGTGTGAGGCTCAATTCTTAGACTCTCTCACAGAACCAGGCATTGTGTTCCATGGCCACAAATGGACACAACTATGAGAATTGAATTGTGTTAGGGAGATACATGTGTAACGTATATGACTGGCTACATAAAAGCTGACAGTTCAAGGACATCGCGTCTACTGATTAGCGAGTAGAATAAGTATACGTCTACAAGGGAAGGTTGAAAGGGCAATCCCATACTTTACTATGCAGGTTTTCAACTGTTGGACTTTATCACCAAATTCCTCATAATTTCCTTCATGTGGGGAATTGTTGGAAAAATAAGTGTATTTTGTATTATGTGAAGGAAATATGATTTATTTCCGTGATAAATAATTTGTCGAATGACAAAGTTGTTTATGGGTTTGTGTTCTACTCCATGAGAACATTGATATAATGTATTCGTTTGTCCAATTTGGTGTTGGAATGAATGAGATACAAAGGCTTGAAGTTGATGGGTTGAAATGGGGATATTGCTTTTATCCCACATTGGAAAGAAATGTAAAAGGAAGCTAGAATAAAGGCTTAGGCACTTGAGTAGTGTTCAAGCTTGTATGGCATAGAGACTCTATCTCGCGCGCAGGGGGGGTGCAAATCTTGGACCCAAATTGGCTTGGGACCATCGAACTCATGTGTGCACGTGACCTGCGGACACGACCTATTTGGCTTGTATGCGCCTAGCTCACCTTTTGCTATTATTTTTTCCTTATCAGTCAAAAATTTTGCTGAAAATTCAGATTCATCCCATTGACTGGAATGCAAAGTTAAAAGACAAGCCTTATCCTTTTATCTCAATAATTAACTAAGGATTAGGCTTATCCTTTCTTAATTAATTCTTGGCTTTTGAACTGTTCTTGGAGTAGTAAAAATTATGCTGCAAACCACTTCAAGAAAACAGACAGAAACACAGAAAGAAAAATACACACTGTTTTCCAGTATTCTCTCACAGCCTCTCTCTTGTTGCATTTTGTTCATTACTCCTTTGGCCTCAAGCATTGCATACTCGTGGTGATACTGTCCAGGCACTTAATTCAATTCGCCAGAGTCTCTTAGTGCAGGGAAGCATCCGGTTCGTGCGAGTTGTCCTGGGAGACTAGCGTCTGATACCAACCTCAAGCACTCACAGTGAGGGGGCGAATAAGTCTTTAGGACAGTGTGTTCAACACACGGCTTGGCACAAAACATTCAGTCTAGTTTCTGTTTATCTATTCTCCAGTTTATTATTTATTTATTTATTATTTATTCTGTAATTCGAGTTCTTTTTTGTAAAATTTTCCTAACATAACTCAAATTAAGAATATCAAACTGCGTGCTTTTGGAATTAAAATGTGTTTGGTTCTTATCATGATTGAAGTTTCTTACGAAAATGCCTTCTGAGTTACAAATCTATATATGTGCAAAGATTACAAGTGATTCAATAGTGAAAATTGTTTTCGTAATGTAATTAAATTTAGAGCCAATTTCAAGTTTAAGAATATACTCTGTTTCATGTCATTTGAGACTTATTTCTTTTTTCATCCGTTCCAAGTGACTTGAGACTGCCTAAAATGGCAAATAATATTTACTATTCCTCCCACTTATTCTCTCTCTTACTTTACTTTTACACTCACAACACGGGAGATTGTATATTTATGCCCCTGAACTATCGGGTTACATGCAAATGTGCCCCTAAACGGCTTAATTAGGGTTTTTGCCCCTAAAGTATCTACTTGAAACCGCAGATATACCCTTCTGTTAGTTTTCCGTCAAATATTAACGAAATTACTTACTTGGCGGCCCATTTGGACTTTTCGCACGTACACGTGGAAGAAAATTCACATATGACATTGCTAATGTAGGATGCAAGCGGTATATATGCACGAAAGTCATAGCTTAGGGGCATATTTGCATGAGAAAACTGCAAAAACAAAATGTTTAATAAAATTACTTTTCATAACAGATAATTATATTTTTTTTATTAAAAAATAAGATTTATCTAAATATATTATTCTTACTAATAAATAAATAATTAAAACTTATGAAGTTTTCAATAATTTTTTCTTATACATTATTTTAAAACATTTAACGTTAATAATAATAATAATAATTTTATAGTTATATTATTAGTATATTTTGTGCCAAATATGATAAATATTTTTTATATATAATTTATAGTAATTAAGAAGTTTAAAAAAGTGTCATAATATTTGCCAATCAAAACTTTTAATAGGGTCATCTATGTGACACATTTTTTAATTATTATATGAAATTAAGATTTTAAATATGGGTCATCGATGTGACTTGAATTGGACAAATTCTTATTTTGAGAATTTATGTTTACGAAGATATGTCAAATAATCTTATTATAACTTTATCTCCTTAAACCAACCACTCTACCATCATTTTATCATATCTTTCACGCAAAAAATACATAAATATTGATAATAGAATTATTAATTATTAAATTGTTTTTGTTTTTTTTTACGTTGAATATTTAAAAATAATATACAAGCAAAAAAATATTGAAAATAGTATTAATTCTTACTATTTATTAATTAGTAAGTATTATTTCTTTAAATACATTATATTCTTAATAAATTTATAATTATGTTCTTAAAATATCATTTTTCACTAAATAGTTTTTATGCAGTTTTCCCATGCTAATATGCCTCTAAACTGTGGTTTTCATGCATATATGCCCCTCAAATCTTACACCATCAATGACAGATGTGCATTTGCTTCTACGTTTACATGCAAAAAGACCAAATGGGCCGCCAAGTCAGCAATTTCGTCAGTTTTTTGACGGAAAGGGTATATTTGCGGTTCCAAGTAGATACTTTCGGAGCAAAAGTCATAATTAAGCCGTTTAGGGGCATATTTGCATGTAATCATACAGTTCAGGGGTATAAATATACAATCTCCCCTCACAACACCAATCAACTTACTATTCAGGGCCGGCCCTGAGGGTGTGCAAAGTGTGCCACCGCTCAGGGTCCCCGATTTTGAAGGGCCCCATTCTTTTAATTATATATGTAATAAATAGTACTCCCTCCGTCCCATAGTTTATGTCCACACTCTCTCAATTACACGGAGATTAAGAAATGGTGGAAGCGATGTAAGTGTTGTGAGTATAAAAGTAAAGTAGGATAGAGAATGGGTGAGAGGAAATAGTAAGTTGATTGGTGTTGTGAATATAAAAGTAAGTAGGAGAGAGAATGAGTGGGAGGAATAGTAAAAATTCTTTGCCATTTTAGGAAGTGGACATATACTCTGGGACAAACTAAAAAGAAAAGGTGGATATATATATACTTTGGGAGTATAATTTTTATCATTAAAAATAATTTAAAAAAAATACTTGAGCATTCATTAGAGACGGAGAGAGTAATATTGTAGATTGAATAAGTGACTTTTAGTCATTTTTAGTCCAATTAAATACATAATTCTTATTCTAGTGTTGTATTTGTAATATATCAATTGTAGTTATTTAGTCTCAACGAAAAAAAAAACTTAAATCATTTTAGAATATAAACATTAACAAGTTAGTATGCTATCTCATCAAGCCATGAATGCACAACCCCGTTTAACGGTTCTCTAAAAAATTGAAGAGTTAATTTATATTCTATTTTTTATACTTAATCTTTAGGACTCAAGTGTAAATTTGAACAGGGCCCCTAAATTAATTGGACCGGCCCTGTTACTATTCCCCACTCATTCTCTGTCCTATTTAATTTTCATACTCACAAACACCTCCTCTCACTATTTCTCTCTCTTACTTTTCCTTAATTTGTATGCCAAAATTTTTGGTCTCAAGTCACATAAAACGGAGAGAGTATAAAATAAGTGGAATATCTTCGACTTCGAGTCAATTATGTGGCATCCTTGTCGCCGGATAATCGGATATCTCTTCACTTTCTTTCGTTTCCCTTTTTCCAATTTTTTTCCTTTTCACTTTTTCTTTCTTTTTTTTTTTTCCCTTAGATAATGATAGTTTTTCACTTGTTTAGAATGATTTATTAGTAATCTCAAAGTCTTGTATTCACTTTTACATGAAACTAGGAAAATTGTTGTTAGTTTTAGTTGATTATAATCATTCGTTGATAGAGTTACAAGAGTTGTCCCGGAAGAGGATGGACGTGTCAAGTCTCAGTACTAAAATAAATGTCATAGTTGATTTGTTAATATTTTTAAAAATGTACTTTAAGTGTATGTACATTGCATGTATAAATTAATTGCACTATAAATATTTCTTAATTTAGAAATAGCATTCATTTTGGACAGATTAAAATAAAAAATATGACATTATTGTTATGGGATAAAGGAAGTACTCCCTCTGTCCCTAAATGAGTGTCCATTTTCAGAAAAAAATTGTCTCAAAATGAGTGTCAATTTTGATCATAACTTTGTCCCTAAATATAATTTTTTTTCGAAAAAATTTTCACCGGTCTCTTTATACTTGCAAAAACTAAATGTTTGTAAAGAGAATTACAAGATTATATATGAATTTTTCCACAAAAAATGTTTAGAAAGTTATGTCCCTTAAAATAAAATTTGGACACTCATTTAAAGACAGCGGTAGTACTAAATTGTATGAGAGCATAAGGTTTTAAAATGTATAATACAAACCTTTCGTTTACTTGTGGTTCATATAACTTAATTCCATTAAGTTTCATAGTTTAAGGGACCGGGGGGAGGAGGGGTTTCTATTTGTAAATAATCAATTAATTTTGTCAGTTTAGTTAAATTTCGTAACAAAAGTTGATGCATTGTGACTTAGTAGGACATCTTCTTTTAAACATGGTTAAATTTAAATCCTAAAGAGGTGGTCTCCCATGAGAACAAGGGGATCCGTCTCATGCATGAAACGGGTCGCCCCATGACCCATGGGCATGACCCGCCGCGTGGCAGCCTCCCAAAAGTCAAAAAAAAATAAAAAAAAATGAGTTTTTATATTATTTTTTCGGCTTTTCAGCCGTTCACCAAAAGTAATAGTTACCATAACTTAATGTAATGAATGTATACATATAAAGTAACATTGTTCATAAGTAAACGTAACACCTGTTTTACAAAAACATAAGCTCGTTTTACCCATTTTTTTCAAATGTAATACTAACTATAATTACATGTAACCCAAACAATATCTAAATGTAATTATCATTTATACTGAAATGTAATAATGCTTTTGCAAAAATGTAAAATATTGTGTATTTTGATTTAATTTTTTGAATGAAAGTAACATTTGAAAAGTAACAACTCATATATGAATGTAATTGTTTGTACAAGTAAATGTAACACTTTAATAAACGAAATTATAACATATTTCTATAGATAATGTAATACTTTTACATTAACACTAATCAAGTGTTTTTAGCTCTAAAAATGCAACTGGTTGAATTATTACTTTTTCTATACATATGTGTTACAATTATGTATAAACATTATTACATATAAGTAACACGTTCGTTACATTTTAGTTGTAATAAGTATTACTTTTGGCAAACGAAGAAAACATAGAAAAAAACAATGTTACTTTTCTGTATATATGTATTACTTTTATGTATACAAACTGTTACTTTATATGAACACAGTCATTACATTAAGTTATAGTAACTATTACTTTTGACAAACCGAAAAAAAAAAAAAAAAAAAAAAAAAAATATAATTTTTTTTAAAAAAATGGCCTATGAGAGGCTGACACGTGGCAGGGTCGACCCCCTGGGTCTTGGAGCCGGTTCGTGGGTCGGGCGGTCGGGTCAAAAACCGACCCGTCTCATGGATGAGACGGTGGGCCTTCTATGTTCGCATGGAAGTGTTTGTGAATCCTAAATTACAGTCATCTTCTTTAGTTTTTATCATGTCATTTGATTTTAATCTAATAATACTTCAATAACCTAAGAGTTAAGAGTCCGTTGTACCATAATAGAATTAACCGGCATTCTTCTACCAGTAGCTGCTAAGAGTTTTCAGACACTTTGCTTGAAGTCAAGTCATGTGCAACATTTGTTTTTGCCCAAAAGATGACTTGAAAAGCTATGTAGCCCGACTCCACTAATCAACATGAAACACATGACCAGTAACCAATAATTATTTTAAATTAATAATTGCTTATTACCGAAAGGGTGCTGCACTGAGAATTTAGGATCTTTATTTCAAGGCATCCGCAATATTTGACTTTAAAAATGAGTATGAAAGAAAAAATTACAACGCATCACATAAAAGCTGACCTAAAAATTATAGACTAAACCCTGTTATCATCGAATCCAATAATCAACGTGAAATAACACATGACCAGCAACCAAGATTCTTTAATCAATACTACTATAACTATTTGTAGAAAGAGAAAAGTAAACATTGTTACATGAATTTCAACTACCTTCATTTGATTCTTATGTAGGCAAATTTCTAGCTGTTTGTGCTTATGAGTTATGACTTTACAATGTCTGCCTATCTCATGTCACAAGATATGCCTTTAAAAACAAAAATCTGCACTAAAATTTGATCAAACCTTTTGAGTGAGCTCTAAATTTTATGCATATTATTTATTTTTGAAATCAATTTAACTCATCTTAATTACTACTCCCTCTGTCCTTAAATGAGTGTCAATTTTCAAGAAATTTTTGTCAAAAAATGAGTGTCTTTTTTGAAAATAACTTTGTCCGGCCCTAAAATGTTTTTTTTTTTAAATATTTTTAAACGGTCTCTTTATACTTGCAAAACTAAATGTTTGGAAAGGATATTACAAGATCATATATGAATCTTTGCCACCAAATTGTAAAAAAAAAATTGAGATTTTAAGTGTCCTTTAAAATGAAATTTGGACACTCATTTATGGACAGAGGTAGTAGTACTATAAAAAAAACATCTGAGAAAGGCAAAGAGCGATGATGCCGTGCACACCGCTACCGTATACTCCATCCGTCCCAAAACACATTTCATCATTTTGAAGATGCGCGATAATTAAGGAAGAAGTATATAAATTCAAAAGTATTGTGAGTGAAAAAGATGTTGTGAATATGATAAGTTGGTTGGGATTTATAAGTGGAGTACAAAATTAAGTGTGTGAGTATGACAAGTTGGGTAGGGAGAAAAGAAAATTAATAAAATTTGAAGATTTTAGGAAAAGTGACTAACCACTGGAACACCTAAAAAAGAAATTAGTGCAAGGTGTTTTGAGACGGAAAGAGTATTGCATGCACTCACTGTACGTATGACTGTTAGGATCTTTCTTGGAACTTAGAACCATACTATGTCTCCACCAGAAAACATTTCCCACATGTCAAAATTCATCCACAACACTAACATACCCTCTCTCTTTCCGGGACCAACTCCCGTCCAATCAACTGGGCTGGGCTGGGCCGGATTTGAAACTAGTCATAGTCATATTATGAGGTGTTGTGAGCGGTTTTGAACTCGTCACATCAGCTTATTTTAGTGCGCCGCTACGGTTGAGATTAATTTTGAATATAGCGGAACTGATAATTTATCAAATGACTCTAAGTCATTAAGAGTCCGCTTTCGAGTTTTTAAATGAGAGAAAGAGAGGGGAGAGGAAATAAAGAAAAGGAAAATAGAGTGAACTACACTTATACCCTTAATGAAAGGAAGAATGAGTTATATTTGAGGGGTAAAATAGATTTACCGTTTTATAAGACTTTCTTTCCTTTTCTCAGTTTTGGGAGGATTGTGTAGAAGGGAAAATATTAAAAAAAAAATCTTTTCTGTCCACTTCTTTCTAAAAAAAAACGTAAGAGCAACTTTAAAAAGGGAAATATATTAGACTTCCTTGGATTTCTTTTCATTTCTTTTGTATTTAAAACTGAGGATCAGGCCAAAAAAAAAAAAAAAAAACAAAAGAAGCGTGTAGGCCCTACTATTACTATTTCTGTAAATTGGCCAGAAAAGAAAATCACTATAAAAAGCAAACCCCCTCCCTGTCACCCAACTCAAAACACATAAAATTATCATTTCGCATTCTCTCCCAAACAGACAGAAAGGAAATGGAAAAATATTGAAGAGGAGTACAGTAATTACTGGGAAATACAGTATTCCTAAACATATTATTATTTGCTTTAATTAATTTTTGATTTATTTAGCTGGGGGTTGGAGTCTTTAGAAGAGACATTTTCCAGCAACTACGACTCGAGTTCGCCGGACGGACAGTCATCGTCGGCAACCGCCCCTAAGAACATAGTTTCCGAGAGAAATAGAAGGAAAAAGCTCAATGAACGCCTTTTCGCACTTAGAGCTGTCGTCCCCAACATTACTAAGGTCTGTCTGTCTCACCATTTTTTGTTTATTGTTATTTTTTCATTTTGTTTTTGGTTAATGATTGGACAATTACGTACTCTTTTTTTTTCAGATGGACAAGGCATCAATAATTAAAGATGCGATTGAGTATATTCAAGAATTGCATGATCAAGAGAAGAGAATTGAA
This sequence comes from Campanula takesimana, assembly GCA_026119855.1. Classification (NCBI taxonomy): domain Eukaryota; kingdom Viridiplantae; phylum Streptophyta; class Magnoliopsida; order Asterales; family Campanulaceae; genus Campanula; species Campanula takesimana. The sequence goes on along the minus strand of JAOWBW010001627.1, from coordinate 195,804 downwards.
GCTGAGATAGCGGCGCTCGAATTTGGGAACAAATCAAACATTAATAATGGTGATCAACATACAGTACCAATTATCTCTCCCAGATTAAAGAAAAAGCGCTATGATTCTAGATCATCTCCCATTGAAGTTCTTGAAGTGAGTCATTATACGTCTATCTGTTTTACACTACTCCCTCCGTCCCAGCACAAATGACATTTCTTTCTCTTTTAGGCCGTCCCACTAACTCATTCTCTCACTTCATTTTCCACCACTCAATTTATTCAACCAACACTACACTACTATTTATCCCACTCATTCTCTCTCTTCATTTTTCACCACTCAATTTATCCAACTAACACTACTATTTACTCCGCTCATTCTCTCTCTTCATTTTCTACCACATATTTACTAGTTTGTCTTAATTAGTGTGCAAACCCCTCTATTCCTACTTATGCTGAGACGGATGGAGTATATTTTAATATCGTACGATGAATAGAACAACAGTTTCAATATCAAACATGATTTAGTAATACTATATACTTCCCATCCATTTATCACGAATGTACTAAAAAAATATATATTCTTTTTTGATTGATTTGTACAGCTTAGAGTGTCGTATATGGGAGAGCGAACAATGTTGGTGAGCCTCAAGTGCAGTAAGAAAACAGATACGTTGGTAAAACTTTGCGACGTTTTCGAGTCGCTAAAACTGAAAATTTTGACGGCTAGTATAACCGTCTTCTCCGAGAGGATACTTAAGACCGTTTTCATTGAGGTTAGTCCATCTCTTCCATATTCACATTACACTCTTTCTCTCTATAATTTATAAAAGTTAAATGAAATATGTCCAAGTACTGTAAAATGACAAATTCTTCAATGCATCCGTTGTAAAAGGTGCGGCGGGCATGGACCATGGAGCAGCCCGCCCGCCCGACCCGCCCGTCAGCTCCTCTTCCACTCCCAGCGCGACACGTGTCATTTTTAAAAAAAAAAACCTCCAATAACTTTAAAATGTTATATCTTGAGATTTATAACTCAGAAAAAATTTAAAAATACCGTTGTGTTCGCATCGACAAGACGAATAAAACTACATAGGTCATGATATGGTTTGATTTTTTTCTAAAAAAAAATATATAATTTTTTACACATAAAAAGTTTGAGCTGCCCCTTCAGCTAAGATGTAACACTCTGTTCTAGACATGTCCAAATAGAACCGGGAACCGACGGAACCGGCGGGTAGAACCGGAACCGGGAACCGGCGAGAACCGGGAACCGCCGGAACCGGGAGCCGAACGTAACCGAGAACCGGATTGAAACGGTTCGAATACGAATCCAACATATTCAGAACCGAGGAACCGACGGAACCGAGAACCGAGCACCGGAACCGATAACCGGGAACCGGGAACCGAACGGTTCTCTGCATCAGATGATTTTAAAGATGTTTGATCATTATGGTAGGTTGGCTGCTAGCTAATATATATACTGATATACATACTCCCTCCGTCCCAAAATACTTGTAGTTTTAGGATTTTCACACAAATTAAGAAAAAAAAATTAATACATGTGTAATGGACTATATTACTCTTGGAACATTTCAAGTATCAAGACAATTTAATACTTTTGCAATGACAACACTATCATAAATAAGGGTATATTTGATAAAAAATGTCAAAAATATATAGATAATAGCAAAACTACAAATATTTTGGGACAAACCTCAACTCCTTAAACTACAAGTATTTTGAAATGGCGGGAGTATTACATTTTAAACTACAAATATTTTGGGACGGAGGGAGTATTACATACTTATTAGATGGTGAGATGGAACCGGTGGAACCGTCGGAACCGGAACCGGAATCGGCGGATAGAACCGGGAACCGGATTAAGATGGTTCGAATACGGTTCCGGCCATTTGGGAACCGGGAACCGGCGGTTCCGGAACCGGAACCGTTTGGACATGTCTACTCTGTTCTGATAAAATAACAAATTCATCTTCAAAATGTAACACGAAAACTGTTAAATGTAACAGCGGTTTTTTACAACAAAAAAATGGGTTTGCATTCCAATTGTTACTTTCTCAATAAAATATTGTTACATTTCATATAAAATGTTACATTTAAGAATATAAACTGTTACAATTGAGAAAAAAAATGTTACATTCATTTTTTATAAAATGTAACATTAGTTTTAGTTGTCAATCATATGTTAATTTTGGGTGAAAAAAAGTGTTACATTTGAAAAAAATGAGTGTTACATTCCTTTATAGAAAGTGTTACACTAATTTAGTTGTCAATCTTTAATTTATTGAAGCAAAATTGTGGTACATTTTTGAAAAAAAAAAGGTGTTACATTTGAAGAAAAAAAGTGTTACATTTCGTTATAAGAAGTGTTACTTTCGTTGGGAGGAAAAAAAATTGGAATTGCAAAAAAAAAAAAAAAAAAAAAAAAAAAAAGCAAAAAAAATAATAATAAAAAAAAAAATGGCGGCTCGGCTCCTGGCGCCGTCGCACGCCGTGCGGCGGCCGCACAGGAGAGTCGCTCCTGTAAAATGAACAACAAATATGACTAAAGATAGTATTAAAAAATAGATTTGCATAAGATTTGCTATATAAATTGAGGATTTGGTATGTCATACATGACCTAAAAGAGAGGTTACCATTCTACTACATCTCTGTTCCTGAAAGATAGTATCATTTTGACTTTTTATGGTCAACAAAAATAAATTTTGGTTAAACATTAGTGTCAATTTAATGACCACAATAAAATACTTAAAATTGTTATTGATAAATCACTTAACGATTTATCAATTACAATTTTTGGAATTTCACTAGAATGATTAGATCGTCACCAATGGTTGTTGACCATAAAAAGTCAAAATGAGACTACCTTTCTGGGACAGATGGACTATTATTGATTGTTCAATTTTTATAATCATGTACTATTGTATTGGTAATGAAGAGTTGGGGCTACCGTGTCTAAAGTTTTTGGGTCTACATTTTTACATGATCATCTCCGTTTCATAATAATAGTAATAAGTGTAGCAATTATTTTTATATTTTTGTTTAAAAATATGTTTTGTTAGTCTGTACACGGTACACTGTTCACATCTTGATAAAATTGCTGTAATATTTATTTATAATTTGAAAATACGAAACATATTTGGGATGGAAAAAAAAAACACAAAACGGAGTAGTATTTGTTAAGGGATTGACTGATTATATATTATACATTTAAAAGATGTCCACAATTTATGGACCAGAGAAATATTATAATCAGTGACGATGACGATTATTTGCACCTCAATTAACATGGGTTATTAAATCAATTAATTATGACTAAACTTTGGTATAAAACTAACCATCCGTTTTGTTTTTATATGATTATCTTATTAATTAAACATATCTGAATTGTATACGTGGTGGATTTAGATAAGTTGCAAGCTTCTAGAACCGCCAAAAAATATGCCCTCCGTCTCAAATTAAATCTTCATTTTTGCTTTTAGTCATAGTCAAGAACAAATATATGCATTTATTTTTAAAATACGGGAGGGAAACTAGTTTTTCCTTAAATTACAGAAAGTTCACTTTTTTTCTACTTGCAAGCATTTGGCGAACATTTAAGAACAGTTTGAAAAACATGTCTTTTTATAATTTAAGGAGAATCTGGTTTTCCAGGAAATCTTGTGATACGGGATAAAGATTTGTATATGTTGTTAATTAGTGATGACAAAGAACTAAGGAAGTATTATTGGGTTGTGACAGGCAGCTGAGGATGAAACATATTTACTGAAGATACAGATTGAAACTGCCATTGCTGCTCTAAATGGCCACCCTCTAAGAAGCCCCATGACCACCTAATTCCATGTTTTTATTTTTCATTTTTTTTTTTTGTCTGTTCAAGTTTGTGGTTTTCAAATACTTGAAGAAAAAAATCGAAAAAAAAAAATCAATGAAATTAAAGAATCTGCATGCTCTTACAAGGCTTGGGGATCATGTTTAGATTATGGGTTGGACCAGATAAGGGTCGGACCCACATGAGCTTAATGCAGATAGTCTTCCCTTCAAATTAATCTTCTTGCTTGCCACTTTTCTATATCATCTAATTTACCAATGTTTTTGTCCTTATGCTAGCAAGCTGATCTTCCACTTTTTCATATCCATGTAATTATTTGATTGGCTGATGCAGTTTTACTCCCTTTCTCTTTTATATCTTTGTCTTGAAGAGGGTGACAAGATTGAATTTTCCACACGGTCGAACAAGCTAGACTCGTCTTACAAATAAAAACCATGTGTTGCTACAATTAAAGAACAAGAAACGCATCAGGGAAGAATGGCCTCCAAGTGGCGGAGCCAGAACTTTTTTTTTTTAAGGGGGCAAAATTAATTTCATCAAGTAACAACAATTTCAACTCGAGTTTTTAGCCATTTTGACCTGCATACTATTTGGGCGTAGTCAATGTGGCATGCGTACTTCATAAACAGCAAATGTGTCCTGCGTACTTTAGTTTCGTTTTCAATTTGACCTATTTTTCTAACGCCAGTTAAAATTTAACGAAACATTCAATGAAAATTAACGTACTAGTTAGTTTGAAATTGATTTTCCTTTTAAGGGCTACATTGAAAATTCTATAAGTAAAAGGGTTGTGAACAAAAAATTTGAAACATTATTTAAAGTTTAAAATAAATATATATTTTTATAATTTTAATTATTTTGAACATGTATTAAAAAAATGGATTAAAAAATATTTAATAAATAACCAATGTATCTAAAATAATCAAAACTGTTAATAAATGAAATTTAATCTTGTATATCATTTATTTTTCTAAAAATTCAAAAAGTCGAATGTGTTGGCTTGGTATGTTATGAGTGCTACTGTCGCCGCCATAGCTTGCCTAATTCAATTTTTTTTTTTAAACTGAGTTTTTGAATTTTTGGAAAAATAAATGATATACAAGGTTAAAGTGTTCATTTGTTAACAGTTTTGATTATTTAAGATACATTGGTCATTTATTAAATATTTTTTAATCCAAATATTTGTTTTTTTAAGACGCGTTCAAAAATAATTAAAATTATAAAAATATATATTTATTTTAAGCTTTAAATATTAATGTTTCAAATTTTTTGTTCACATCCCTTTTACTTATAGAATTATCAATGAAGCCCTTAAAAGGAAAATCAACTTCAAACTAACTGGTACGTTAACTTTCATTGACTGTTTCGTTAAATTTTAACTGGCGTTAGAGAAATAGGTCAAATTGAAAACGAAACTAAAGTACGCAGGACACATTTGCTGTTTGTGAAGTACGCATGTCACATTGACTACGCCCAAATAGTACGCAGGTCAAAATGGCTAAAAACTCATTTCAACTCTGCTTCCTATAACACAATCTAAATTTCTATGGACTTGGCAGACCTTAAACACACCATTATTGTTCCCACTATAACACAATCTAAATTTCAACACTGCCCACTTTCACGTGATTTATTAGGTGTGATCCGTAAATCTGTACCATTATTCGAGTTCTTAAGTTAGAATATGACCAAAACACTTCTGAATTTCATCAACTCCTCCCTCCTCTCTCGATATGTGTCCATTTTGCAAGGAAAAAAAAAAAACTGAGGGTAAGCGAGCATCATCCATTTTTTTGTGAATTACTAACTTCACTATTTTCAACTATCATAGTCCAACGTCCCCAAAGGAGTGGCTCAGTAGTAAAGTCAAGCGTCACCTTTGGTCAAACAAAAACTATCATAGTCTAACAATCATATTCAATCATTTTATCACATAAGTCGAGAGCAAATTTGTACCTTTATTTTGAGAGGGAGGGAGTAACAATTAAGGCTATATTTTCGACGGAGTTAGCTGAAAATGATGAAAAACTTTAACGGACGGCCCAATTTAGAATGAGCCAGAAGTTTGCATCTAAAGCCCAAACTTTTAAGCCTAAAGCCCTGCCGATAGGTCACTGTTAGAAAGGGATTAGGAGCACATTTCAATATCAATGGGTCAAGTAACCCATTAACTCAAAATAACTTCGCAACTACTGAATGTGGTATAAGTAGTCGTTGACATTAAAGCCATATGGAATTAATCGGATTATATTTGTGGATTATGAGATTTATTGGGTTGTGACAACTACCGTATTGCTGGTTTAACTTCAACAGCTACTCACACCTAATATCAATAGAGCAATGTTAGGCACACAAAATCTTGCTCATAAAATGAGGTGGCGATATTTTATTGGTTGTATCGATAATGGACCCGCCACACTCTATTTAAAAACACCAATAAAACAATGACACCTAGGATTTTGTGAGCAAGATTTTGTGACATTTTTGTGCCCCTAGTATTATTCATATCAATATGCTAAAGTCTACTCGCTCCGCTTCAAAATAAATGTGAAGTTAAATTTCGTTTTAAAATATTTGACGTTCTAATATATTAAAAAATCTTTGCTCCTAAATACTAATTATATTCATTTTATTATTTGTAAACTATTTTTAATATAAAAAATTAATTACTTTAATAATTGAATTTTTTAGAGGTGTATAATTTTTTTTATATGTACTATTAAAAAGCAATTCTTATGTGCCATTGAAAAGTCATTTGGTGTTTGGAAAGGTAATGTATAAATTTTGTGAATCATATCCACAGTTTTATATTGACTTTAACAGGTTGTACGTCCCTAAATGATTATTAAGAGGCAAAACACATAGAGTTGGTTAAATAGTCTAAAACGGGCCAACTACCAATGCAAATATCATGGAGTGTATTTTTTTTTTTTGGGAAACTAGTTCCTTCATAAGTTATAAAAAGTCATGTTTTTAACATTTAAACCTAAACCCTAAACCCTAAACATTAAACCCGAAACTTTAAACCCTATAAAAACATGACTTTTTATAACTTATTAAATAACTAGTTTCTCCAAAATCTTCTCAATATCATGAATTACATTTCTCCCTTCTTGTAACAATTTACACTAATCTCTTTAAGAATGTTTCATTGATAATTTTTTTTCTTAAAATGTTCACTTTTTATTTTTAAATGTTTATTTTTATGTTTACCCCACTTGTCATATTTATATACTCCTTCCGTCCCACCTGAATTAGGATTTTTGGGTTGGACACGAAGATTAAGGAAAAAGTGTTAGTGGAGTAGGTGTTGTGAGTATGAAAAGTGAAGTAGGAGAGAGAAAGTGGGGTAGAGTTTAATGAGTAGAAAGTTGTTGTGAGTGTGAATGTGGGTCCCATTAAATAAAACACTTCCATTTTGGGTTGTCCTAATTCGAATGAGACAACCAAAATGAAAATTTATCCTAATCCGAGTAAGACGGAGGGAGTATAGGTTAATTTGTGGGTCGCACTTATCATACACACAACACTTTTCTCACTAATATTATTTTTTAATATACTCACTCCGTCCCGCTAAAAAAAATACACTTTTTAGCACGGCGGTTAAAAATATGTAAGCTGTATAAGTGTTGTGAGTATAAAAAGTGAAGCAAAGAAAAAAAAATGTTGGGTTGAGAATAGTAAGGAATAGTTGTTGTATTTATACAAGTGTGACTTTTAATAAACACAAAATATTGGGAAAAACGCATTTTTCCTAACTCATAGGAAAAACGTGTTTTAAAAAAACGCGGTGGCATTTTTGTAAATATGTGGAACTTCTTTAAAAAACGCCTGCTGGCATTTTTGTAAATAATCAGAACTTCTCAACGGTTCTGGATATCAATATAAAACCTTCTGGATATGAGATTGGTAGCCAGAACCTTTGAAAATTCTGGGTATAAATATAAAGTCTTCTGGATATGAGATTAATAGCCAGAATATTTGAAAGTGATAGCCAGAAGGGTCTGAATATCAGTATAAAGCCTTCTGGATATCAATATAAAGTCTTCTGGATATGAGATTGATAGCCCGAACCTTTGAAAGTGATAGCCAGAAGGTTTTGAAAAACACGTTTTTCCTAACCACTAGGAAAAACGCATTTTACAGGAGACCAACTCTTTAATAAATAAGTATTTTAAAAAAATTGGAAAAGTGTGTTTTTAAATGAGACACCTTTTTAAGTAAAGAGTGCATCTTTTGGTGAGATGGGTGGAGTATATACTATCTTCTTAATCTATATATTGAATAAAATATAATGCATGTTGTCAATAGCGAAGCCAAAAATATTCAGAAAGGGGGTGAAGATTGTTTTACGGTAAATAATATAGTTGAGAAACTCAAATTTAACATACAAGAGGGCTAAAATAATAATTTAGTATAAGTTTATCCAAAATCAAGAGGGAAAAAATATATAAATTCATCATTTTATACTAGAATGACATTTTAAAATCTTGAAAATAATAAAATTGACACTTTACAAAATTGAAGAAGTTCAAGTGACCCTTTCTCCATAAATGACTTCGCCTCTTCACGTTGGCATGAGATGGAGGAGGTATAGTTTTAAAATAAAATGGACAATGATACATATATTCATAGTGAAACTCTGTAATCCGTCTGATGAGTATTTATTAGTTGGGTTAACAAATATTTATTACAATTCAACAAATTACAGAGTTTCACTACGAGTTTTCACTATACATATCATTATCCAAATAAAATATACTCCATCTGTCTCATTTTAAGAGTCAAAAACTTTGTAGGCTCAAAAATTAAGATAGGAATATTTTTATTATAACATATAGAAAATGAAGTAAAGTGTTGTGGGTATAGAAAGTGAATATGAAAGAAAAAGTGAGGTAGGGAATAGTTAGTGGATAGTTATTGTGTTCTCCCTCCGTCCCATCTCACTTGAGACCTAAGAGTTGGGCACAATAACTTAAGGAAAAAAACAAATAAGGAAAATGTGTAGTAGAAAATGAAGAGAGAGAATGAGTGGGATAAATAATACCTTTGGTTGAATAAATTGAGTGATGAAAAATGAAAAGAGATAATGAGTAGTGGGGTAGATACAATATAAAATTATTAAAAGTTGGCTTGGGGAGGTCTCAAGTAAGCTTGAACAGACCAAAATGAAAATAAGTCTCAAGTGAGCTGAGATGGAGGGAGTATATGACATGTAGGGTCTACAAAATAAAAAATATTATTTTTTTCCCTGTTGGATTTTAATTCTTAAGTTGGGATACCCATTTGAAAAAAACGAAGGGAATAGTTGTGTAAATGGAAAAAGAGAAAAATTCTAGCCAAATGCAACCGAAACCATCCTTGGAAAAGTGGTACCAACAAAAATGAGCCCAAAAGAAATGACAAATTCTTATGAAAATTTTTTGGGGGAAACTAGTTCCTCCATAAGTTATAAAAAGTCATGTTTTTATAAGGTAAAAGGTTTAGGGTTAGGGGTTTTAGGTTTAGATTTTAAGGTTTAAGATTTAAGAGTAAAAAACATGACTTTTTTATAACTTATGGAGGAACTAGTTTCCCCCAAAACACACTCAATTCTTATATACAACCGCTGCACGGGCGTGCGGCGGGCAAAACCCGCCCGACCCGCCTGAACCGCCCGCCTATCCTCCACTGGCAGAGTGACACGTGGCGCTCTGTGAGCCACTCGATGGTTCACCCAGCGGCGCGCTGACACGTGTCACCTTAAAAAAAACCCATTAACTTTAAAATGCTATATCTTGAGATTTATAACTCAGGAAAAAAAAATTAAAAATACTGTTGTGTTCGTCTCGACGAGACGAATAAAACTACATAGGTCATGATATGGTTTGATTTTTTTTTTAAAAAAAAACATTTTTTAACCCACAAAAAAGTTTGAGTTGCTTTGTCAGCTAAGATGTAACACTTTGTTCTAATAAAAGTAACAGTTTCATATTCAAAAAGTAACACTTTTTACAGTCAAATGTAACAGCAATTTTACAAAAAAAAATTGGGTTATTTCAATTGTTACTTTCTCAATAAAAAAATGTTACATTTCAGATATAATGTTACATTTAATAATATAAACTGTTACAAATTGAGAAAAAAATGTTACATTCATTTTTTATAAAATATAACATTAGTTTAGTTTGTCAATCCAATGTTAATTTTGGGAGAAAAAAAGTGTTACATTTGAAAAATGTGTGTTTTACATTCCTTTATAAAAAGTGTTACATTAGTTTTAGTTGCCAATCTTTATGTTATCTTTTATCTATTGAAGCAAAATTGTGGTACATTTTTTTTAAAAAAAAGTGTTACATTTCGTTATAACAAGTGTTACTTTTGTTGGGAGGAAAAAAAGTTTTGGTTGACAACAAAAAAAAAATCGAAAAAAAAATCGAAAAATCAAAAAGGAAGGCTGGCCTGGCACCGCCGCACAGCGTGCGACGGTTGCACAGGAGAGTGCCTCAAAAGAAATAGAGTGATAAATTAGAGCCAAACTTCACAATGTGTGAGGTCCCGGGTTCGATCCCTTCCCATGCCTCCTTGGACATTATTATATATTATAAGGGGGTAAGTGGGGAACCACTATCGATCCTCTTTTTTTTTAAAAAAAAAAAAAAAAAAAAAAAAAAAGAAGAAAAAAAAAAATTAATTAATTTTGGAATGAATTGACCCCTACTAATAAGATTTGAAATTCGAAAAGATATGGAATATACTTGTAAATATATCCTCACATAGATTTGTTGTAGGAAATCTATCTATCACCCGAAATGAGGGGCCAAAAGAATTTGATGTTAGTGTTATCCTCATTTTCTTTTTCTTCATATTCCATTCACATTGAAAACAATATTCATACTACTCACCTCCTCATGCTCCATATCACTTTTGGGACTTGATACTTATAAATGGGATAATGAAAACATCTAATACTCCCTCCGTCCCAAAATGATCTTCCTGTTTGACTATTCAAACTTTTTAAGGATATTAACACTTGCTTCACTAGCCATGTTTTGTTTGTGCACTTTTAAAGCCTAAATTGTAGAAATGAAAAGAACTTTTTGGGTCAATGAAACATGGCAAATGAAAATATCATTTTGGGACTGAGGGAGTATAAAAGATGAATGATGTTATATAATAATAAATGTAAAATCACTTGATAGTTAGTACTCCCTCCGTCCCGGAGTAAGAGTCATACCCCTCATTTGCACGCTTAATAATAAATATTGAAAGTGATGTAAATGTTGTGAGTGTAAAAGTAAAGTAGGAGAGAGAATGAGTGGGAAAGAATAGTGAATTGATTGGTGTTGTGAGTATAAAAGTAAAATAGGAGAGAGAATGAGTGGGGTGAATAGTAAAGATTCTTTGCCATTTTAAGAATAAGACTCTTAGTCTAAGACGTACTAAAATGGAAAGTATGACTTTTAGTCTGGGACAGAGGGAGTAATATATATTGATGTGTTATTTTCTTTCATATTTCCGCTTATTTTATTATAAAGTAGATTTGGGATGACCCGTTTCTAATGTAACCGTAAAGATGGAATGAACATTTAAATTGTCTAATTATACTATCATTGACTGCTTTACTTACATTGCAGTGTCTAGGTTCATTGTATCTATTAAATTCTTAATTAAGACACTTAAATCGGACCACACGCTTTATGTGCGGGCCTCTAAGTACGGAAAAAACAGATTTTACACCAAATTTTCAAATACCTTACATGATAATGTCCAAGTTCAATGAATCTATAATTTAAGGGAACTACCATGAACATGATCCCCATTCATCATCCATCTACCATAGGCATTACATTATCATATACTACTCCTACGCTTTACTCTCTTCTTTTCTTATTCTAAAATCATTTTTACTAAATTTTAATGGCATTTTAATTATCTTATATACTCCCTCCGTCTTAAAATGATCTTCTCATTTGACATTTTTTATTGTTCCAAAAAGTTCTTCACATTTCTAAAATTTAAGCTTAAAATTGCATAAACAAAACATGGCTAGTGAAACAAGCCTTCATATCATTAAAAAGTTTGAATAGTCAAACGCGAAAAACATTTTAGGACGGAGGGAGTATATAAAAAAGTAACATGAAACCATCAGGCCTTGGCCTGGTGGCCAGAGCTCAGGGCTTCCAACTTGGAGGTCATGGGTTCGATCCCCCTCCCCTAGAAGTTAGAGAGAAGATTTTCTCTCCTTAGGATTTGTCTCCTAGGCGCTTCTATTAATGATTATATATTTGAGTTCAATTATGATTTAAGTAAAAAAAAAAAATTAAAAAAAAAATAAAATTAAAAAAATTAAAAAAATGTATGACATGAGTATGAAAACATAAGATGATTCATTTCCTTATGAATCATAACTTTTTTTTTTTTGTCCCATTTACGTTTAACTATTCAAAATTTTCAAATTTTTAGTCAGGTATAAAAATACTCTCTCCGTCCCAAAATATTTGTAGTTCTAGGATTTCACACAAATTAAGAAAAACAATTAATGCATGTCTAATGGACTAAATTGCCCTTGGAATATTTCAAGTACCAAGACAATTAAATGCTTTTACAATGACAACTACCATCATAAATAAGGGTATATTTAACAACAATGTCAAAGATGTCTAGATAAAAGCAAAACTACAAATATTTTGGGACAAATTTCAAGTCCTTAAACTACATATATTTTGGGAAAGATGGAGTACTCTATAAGAACATCTTTTTGAAAGAAGATAATATACTACTCCTTCGGGTTTAAATTAACTGTTCATTTTGAACTTTTCACAAAAATTAAAAAATGTAAATATTAATGCATATTAATGATGAAATTTCTATGCTTACTCGTATTTATTGCCCTCCTCTCCTACATTATTACACTCACTAAATCAATTAACAAAATAAAACAAATTTCAATATAAGGGTAAAGAAGTAATTTTAATTATTTTGACTCATAAGTAACAGTCATTTTGAACCAAAAAAATTGCTTAATAACGATATATATTTTGGACCGGAAGAAGTAGTATCTTTATGAAATGAATGAAGGTAGTATCCTTAAATTGGAGTTGAGATCTCTTGTGCCACTTTTGTGTGCCCCTCCATGCACCACTTGTAATCCAACCGTTCATATGTTTTCATAATATTACAATAATATCAATCTCAATAACTGTAAGCCATTAGATTAATTGTGGCCCATGAACTGGCACAGCACAAAGGATTTAGACTCCTAAAATTGATTCCACGAACTATCAAACTCATATAGTGCTTTCCTTTTCAATGACAATATGAAAAGACACAAAACCCCATTTTTACGGAAAATGACAAACTATTTTCATTGGAAAAGGGACAATTGCCATAAACTAAACACCACATGCATGACATTAACAAAAGCATACATACGTGGCACTAGAACGAAATGACAATATTACCCCTGAAAGCTGGTGACGGTTTTTTTTTTTTTTTTTTTTTTTTTTTTTTTTTTTTTAAATTGGTAAAGGCAAAAGCAATATAAATAAGATCCACCGTCCCCAACTTGGAACCCCACCTCCCTCCACGGCGTAAACCTATTCCAAAGATTTTCAGAGAGAGAGAGAGAGAAATTAGAGGTGGAGAGCGACCTCGTTTTTTGAGCATTCAACGTTTGTAACGCCGAAATCAATCTTTCGGAAAACCCCTCATTGTTGTTCAAGAAGAAATTGTTGATATTTCTCTCTCTCCCCTTTCGGAATCTCCTTAGTGGGTTTCTGAGATTCGCGGCCGATTTTATTGGTAATTTTGAGTTTTATTTTGATTTTTTGTTTGATATTGTTAAAATCTAGCTGGGTTTTCGTAGTAATTTTGGTTTTCTGGGATAATGTTTCTCGGAGAATTGATGAACTTTGTGCATTTGGGGGTGTGTCTAATTGCAGTTTTCTTTGACGAAATCGTTTCGATATTACCATTGATTGATTGTTCTCTTTCTTGACTTGGGTTATGAGTATTCCGATTGGGTATATTAATTGAATCGAAAACAAAGTTGAAATGATGAATTTTTTTATTTTCTTATAATATTTAGTTGAAAGATTGTTTCTTTTGGTTGCTTATGTTGTTATAGAAAGTTGAATTCTTTTAAGATTCAACTGTTTATGTAAGATTTCTTATTTATTTTGTTGATTTGTGGGTTTTGTTCAGATCTATTTGTCGGTGAGAGTTCTATAACCATGGTGTTCTGGATTTTTGGCTATGGTTCATTGGTATGGAACCCTGGTTTCGAATACGACGACAAAGCTCTTGGCTATATCAAGAACTATCGTCGTGTTTTTGATCTCGGTGAGTTGCCATTGACACATATATTTGTAGAGTTATTGTTTCTATGCTAATGTTTTAGGGTTTTAAACATTGTTTATTTGTGTATATATCAGCTTGCATTGATCACAGAGGTACTCCTGAGCACCCAGCTAGAACCTGCACCCTTGAGGAAAAAGAAGGAGCCATCTGCGTAAGTTGCAACAAATCTCTTTAATGTGTTATAATACCCTACCTTATGCTTCCTTTACTTTGTTGAGCATCACAAATAATCGTTCGTGCTGACTTGTCAAGATAGGATTGGTTAATCGAACTTTGTTTGATGTACCCATATGACCAATCAATCTATGTATTTCAGCTATAAATGAAACTCGAGATAGATCATTTTGAAAAATTCCCAATAAAAGCATCTTTACAAATTGTTAGCAGGACCCTTGTTGTAGTTAGGTAATGATTTGATCATTATGCTAGTTTTCTTTATTTTCTTAGTCTCTGAGATTTGCATTCTTATGCCAGTGGGGTATGGCTTATTGTGTACGAGGAAGCCCAGAAAAGGAAAAGGCCGCCATGGCGGTAAGTCGCCTTTATTTCCATAGTTTCCCTTTTCATCTTGATACATATCTTTTGTATAGTCTCTTATTTTCCTGTTTCATCTTTTTAGTATTTGGAAAAAAGAGAATGTGAGTACGATCAGAAGGCACTAGTAAACTTCTACAAGGACGAAGAAGATGAGCACCCTTCACTCACTGGAGTCATAGTGTAAGTTCTTTATATGAATGACGATGGACTTATCATAAACAATGAGTTGAAGAAATTTCTAATATATGTGTTACATGTTGCAGTTTCACGTCTACCCCAGACAAGATCAACAATAAGTACTACCTTGGGCCTGCACCATTGGAGGATATGGCCAGGCAGATTGCAACTGCCTTTGGTCCGTGTGGAAATAATAGAGAATATATATTCAAGTTGGAGAAGGCGTTGTATGATATTGGTAGGTTACATTTACACGGTCAATGCACGAATTTACTCGTGATACTTTTTTTTTTTTTTTACTGATATTCATTGCTAAATTTCAAATTGTATGAACAGGTCATGAAGATGATACTATCATAGAGCTGGCAAATGAAGTGAGGAAAGTACTTGCAAGCTTAGGGTTGGCAGTTCCCAATGATAGGAGGTTCATTGGGACTTCCCTCGTGACGAAATCCCCCATGTCTCCTCGTAAGCTTGTTCCTCTCCCGGAGGCCATTGCCATGGATACATAGCAACCATTAGCTTCGAAACAAAAAGAAACTGTGAAGCTTTGTCTAACTTATGGTAGAAGGGAAAGAAAGGTTATATGCGTAGGCAATTTGGCCAAGTATTCCATATTGATTCTGACTTAAATTATTACGGGCATTGGATTTTGATGATGAAGACGGATGACTAACCAGTTGATGGTTGCCATACACACAAGTCTTATGGAGAGTAGTCGTTACTGTTGTTCTTGTTCCCTTTTTAATTTCTGAGTTATTGTAGTAGAACTACTTTGAATATCTCCTTCCCTTTTGAGACGGAGATTTATGTTATGTTTACTTTTAACTGAATAATGCTAGCACAACTTCCATATATTTCTTTACTTGACCAGCCTCATCCGCGTCTGCTCCAAGTGCCATTGAATGGATTAGGCATTGTTGGTTTTTTACGTTGTTGTCGTTTCTTGATTACAATCCCTATGCTTACAATGAAATCATTGAGCGGGAGGTTCGTTTTGTGATTAAAGCTTGTTCGGGTTCTACGGATTCTTGGAAGGTGAGAAAGATTGATGGGGAGTTGTTTAAGTAGGGTTGGAGTTGCATATGTTAGTTGGGAGTTGGGATTGCTATCTGGGGTTCAAGTTGATAAGAGATGCACAGGAGGTATTTGATGAATTGACTAACAGAGTTTTGTCCTATGAAATGCCATGGTTTTGGTGTAACATAATATAAAAAAAAATGGTCAGAAACCTGATATTCAGAGACTCCCTTGCCACATTATATAAAATAAATCGCAGACATTATTTCAAATTATCAGGGGAGAGAGGGACGAGGAATAAGCATCACAACATTGCAATGACCAAACTAATGCTACAACTGAAACTGCACCCATGATTAGATATATATATATTGGTCAAAGTTATCTGACAGGCAAAGGTAGTGCTGCAGCCAGCTCGGACGGGAAATTACATATCTGAGGTTTCAAGCCCTGAGATGCAGCTCCTCGGTGCAAGAATCCAGTCAAAATGTTGACCCGTTATACCCAAAGAACGAGCGCTGGACCAAGAAGAACGAATTGTGAATCAGTTGATTATAAAGAAGAATGTAAAACGTTCGTGAAAATACAACTAGGCCGAGTAAAATGGAGACCTAATGCAGATCATGTTCACGACCCAATTGCTAAGAGTTGAAATACAAAATTTACCTGAGAATCATAGAATTTGATATAAAACCGGGAACTATCAATAGAAAGTTTGGTTTCAAGAATTTCAGCAATGGTTGAGCTCAATTTCCCATTAACACTTGGTCCAAGTCCTCCTATTGATATCAACTCTCCATATGCAGCTGGCTCTTCAGTACCAGCAAACACTATTGGCACAGCTCCATTCAGCAAAATCATCACATACTGAACAAAATACAAGGAAATAATAATTTAATATATTTACACACACACACATATATATATACTCCTTCCGTCCCGCTCGAAATATGATTTTTGAGTTGGGCACAGGGATTAAGGAAAAGTGTTAGTGGAGTGGGTGTTGTGTGTATGAAAAGTGGGGTATGAGAGAGAAAGTGGTATAGAGAATAATGAGTGGAAAGTTGTTGTGAGTGTGAATGTGGGTCTCATTAAACAAAATATCTCCATTTTGAGGTTGTACAATTTCGAGTGGGACACCCGAAATGGAAATTTGTCCTAATTCGAGTGGGAGGGAGGGATATGAAAGAAGGTTGCACACCGAATAACGGGTATGATTACGGAAAGGAAATGAAAACACAGAAAATATATCCAGCTGAACAACCATACTATGACGGTGATGAGGAATGACTATATAATGTAGTGGTTAACCTATCGAATTAAGGCAGGAGTGAAGGTGGTCTAAATGATGCTTAGTTAGCAAAGTTGTGTCGCATGAAAAAAGATGTGAGAAAACTCTGGGAATATCATTCAAGGATGTAAATGGAAAATAAACAGACGCTTCACAAGTGTGTTTAAACATGCGTGGATGCATTATACATAAAATCCAATATTTGCGAGTTGTAAGTCCATATTACCGTTACTAGCTGTCAATACTATAAATCATGATTTCTTATAATGTATGTAGCAGAAACAACCACTCTGCTCTTTTGAGGTATGCCAGGTAGGTTATATCTATCTTTAACCATGGGAGTGGCACCAGCCTCTTCTGCATGGCATTCCTTCTTGAGTTGATTGGCTTGCCCTACTCTTAAACTCAAAGGCATGAGACATAGAGACAGAGAGACATAATATGATTAACATTTTGAGAACTTCGATTTCAGGTGCTTCGTGATATGCTAATCGTAATACAAATAGTAAGGTGACACAGATTCTTGTGTGAAGAGCTAAAGAAGAGATTAAGATACTGCAAGATTATAAGATGCGGAATTTGTCATCACATTCTAATGCACAGGTGAAGCATCATTTCTTGATATGGTGTTAAAAAAAAAAGTTGAAGAAAATATAGGAGAGATTAAGAAAGTGTGACACACACCCTCATAACCCAATAAATAACATGACTCCCTCAGTCCCGGAAAGATAGTCATATTTTGACTTTCAAGGTCAAACTCTATTAAACTTTGACCATATTTAATGAAAATCTAGTTATTCCTATATATGTAATGACAATTTTTAGAAGTACTTATATTATGGATAATTGACTTATCATAAAATTATGGTCAAAATTCGATTGAGTTTACATGAAAGTCAATATGGGATTATCTTTCTAGGAGGGTGAGAGTATATTACAATGTCTACGATTTTTAACGCTACCCAGGAGGAAAATGAATCACGATTCCGATAACAAGACGGTCTACAAAATTTTATCAACCAATACATTTGCCATCAAAGAATACACACACCCTCCAGTTCAAAAGTTGAAATTTTCACAGAGGAATATCATCGAACAGTTGGCAATCACGACAAACAACAATCAACTAACAAAGATAAAGAACAGAACGGACTCGAGGTGGAAATGGAATCATCATTTTGATGCATGATTAGGAAAGAAATTGAGTTGGATTGAATTAAAGGGGGGGGGGGGAGAAAACGTACAGATTCAGGCTTGCCAATAATTTTAGCGACGGCTTTAGTAGCATCCTTGAGAATGTCGGAGGCAACCACAGTGTCTACTGGTACATTCGTGAACAGATTCAACGTCGGCATTTGTATTTTCTTGATGAATTTTCTTGGAAAATTTGATAAATTTTCTTGGAAGATTTTCTCAGTTTGTAGCTTTCACTCACCCGCTAAGGTGAAAGAATTCTTGAGGGAAATGGTTGGTTTTGAAATGAAAGTGGAAGGGATAATATTAATAGGGGTTAATGACAGATTAGGGCCTGAACTGCAGGGGGTGCGTCTAAAAGGGGCCTGGGTTTTTTTTTCCGCTAGATCAGGGCTCAATATCATAATTTTTCGGCAGTTAAGGGCTTTTTGACGGAAATCGTTAGAAAAGCCAGTTAAGTGCCATGTGCATGGCATGTGATCGTCAAAATGGATGGGTTTGTAATGAATCTTAGCAATGAAGGACTGTAATGAAATTTCTGAAACTTAGAGGGTTTAAAAATGAAATAAATATTTTTTCTAAATAATCAAGTATATAATAAAATAAGTAATTATCATATATAAAATAAATTTATTAAAAAAAATAAAATTATTAAACAAATTAATCTACTCCCCCTGGTCCAAAATAACTGTCACTTTTGGTCAAACAGATGTAAGTTTGACCAATAAATTTAAACAAAAAATAATGAATTGGGACCCACTTGTCATTAAGGTTCTTACTTTCCGTTTTAGTCTACTCCCTCTGTCCCTCTTTAAGGTTCTTACTTTCCGTTTTAGTCTGTCCCAATTTAAGGTTCTTACTTTGCTTTATTACCTAAAATGGAAAGTGGGACCCACTTGTCATTCTCACAACAAAAACTCCTCAAGGAACTTTAAATTGGGACGCAGAGAGTAATAAATTACTTTTTACATTCATTATTTTTCATACTCACATTTTTTTTTCTTAATCTCCGTGCAAAGTCAAACTAAGAACATTAAATTGGGACGGAGAAAGTAATAAATTACTTTTTACATTCATTTATTTTTCATACTCACATTATTTATTTTTTTCCTAATCTCCGTGCAAAGTCAAACTAGGAACATTAAATTGGGACGGAGAGAGTAATAAATTACCAAAGCTTAATCCACAAAATTAAAAAATGAACTATCTCTTCTCCGGCTCATTCTCTCGCTCTGGCAACAGAGTCTCCCGATCATCCCACACCTCCGGCGAATTTCACGACATAGAAATGGGCCCTACAACCACCACCGGCGGCACAAACCTCGACCAATTCTTCAAAGACGTCGAAATCCTCAAAGGGACGAGGTTGATTTTGGGATGAAATTTATTGAGGAAACCCAGTTTCGAAGTTCGAAGAAAAAACTCAGATTCGAAGAAAGATCCCAGATTTGAAGTTTGAGGTTCGAATATTTGAAGAATAAACCCAGATTCGAAGAAAAATACGCAGATTTTAAGGAAAAAAACACCAACCTGGGTTTGAAGAAAAAACCCAGATTCAAATTTTGAGGATTCAATGTTTTGAAGAAAAAACCAAATTTGATGGTGTTAGCGATTTTCAAACCTGGTTAGTCAGATATGGGTTTGATTTTTGAGTCTACCTAGATCTGAGTTTGAATGTGTGCACCTGCCATGTGAGTGTGTGTGTGTGTGTGTGTGTGTGTGTTGTAATTTAAACTCAAGCCTGGGTTTGGAAAGGGAGGTTGTTGTCGGTTGTGGTGGTTTTCTAAATGGTGGTGGGTGGTTGTTTTGTGATTGTGGCGATGGTGGCGGGCTGTATTGATGGTGGTTGGTTGGTGGTGTTAACGGTGGGTGGTGGTGGTGAGATGAAGGCTATGCTTGGAAGATGGAGAAGAAGGTATGAATGTATTTTTATCTAGGGTTAATATAGAAAAAAGAATTATTTCATTTTTAAACCTTTTGAGTTTCAAAAATTTCACTAAAGCCCTTACTAAGTAATTTCAGTACAAACCCATCCATTTTGACGATCACGTGCCATGCACATGACACTTAACTGACTTTTCTAATGATTTCCGTTAAAAAGCCCTTAACTGCCGAAAAATTATGATATTGAGCCCTGATCTAGCGGAAAAAAAAAAACCCAGGCCCCTTTTAGACGCACCCCCTGCAGTTCAGGCCCTAATCTGTCATTAACCCTATTAATAGAGAGTATTGTTCACTTGTTTTTGGTTAAGGACAATGCTAACATTTCCCAATTCCCGTTTTGTCTTCTTTTTGTTTTTTCATTTTGGAAATAATATGTTTTTTTTTTTTTTGCTCAAAAAAAAAATATATTATTTCCAAAATTGAGCAATTAAAAACTCTTGAAATTCCAAAACTAACCTTGAGCAATTAATGTTATTTCAAAGTAGTCTCAGGCCACTTCTATACAAAAAGTGTGTGGAGAACAAATACTATTATACTTCCTTCTCAAAAAATTAGTTCGTCTTAATTACGAATGAACTTTGAACAATAATCTGAGCTACTTTTAATTATTTTAATGAGTTTAAAAATTGGAATTGATAGTGTTTATAATGATGGTCTATCAATAACAAGTTATGTAATGCTTGTTTATTTCCGGTTTTAGCTTATCTTTGCTTATGTAGTGGTACCCTTTGAAAATATGTTATTTAACATTAAACATGACATGTAGTGAACTAGAAACTATTTTATGATTTCGAATGTGCTTTCGTCGTTATCTTTTATTCGTTCAAAACGCTTCTTTCACCTGCCTTGCGATGCAGCCATGTCCCCTTATTTTGAGATCAAGAGTTGAGATTTAATGGACTCCATCACCTGATATCCACCATCAATTTAATCAATCTCGACCGTTTACATGTGGTAATGCTATAGTCACAAAATTAAAGATTATCCAGTTCTAATGAACAACTATTTTCCTCTATATCTCCAAAATCTCTCAACTGCTAGCAAATTAGAACAAGCTTGCTGAAAGGAAAGAAAGTCATGGATCATTTAAACTAGAGCAACTTCTCAAAACCTTATTCATGCCTCGTGGCTAGGTGCAAAAAAAAAAAAAAAAAAACACGAAATACTACCTCCCCGCTAAAAGAGTTTCTAAGTTTGACTTTTGAAACAAGTACACTTTGACAATACATTAATGTCAATCAAAACATCTCAATAAAATACTAGGGTGAATTGAACAAGCACCCAGTATTGTGTGCACTTGCACCCGATACTTGTAACATAGTTACATAGTTGCACCAAGGGTATACACTTAGAAAACGGAATTCAAAGGCATGACAGAAAAAGAACTGGAATAACTAAACTTTTTTTTTCCTTCATATTTTTGGTTGAAAACAATAACACAAATTCAATTAACAAGCATACAAAAAAAAGTTGCACAGTTCAAATTGGAAGTCATTTCTAACCCTAATTGCTAGCATAGCAATCTACTAGTATTCGATTCATTTACTTTCTCTAACCCACTTGACTAACTACTCGTCAAACCACGAGTCAAAGATGACAAGAAAATAAAACATACAAAGGGTGGGTCAAAACTTCTCAAAGATTTTCCTTTTCCCTGTTCTTTTTCATACCCAAGAGCTCAATCATCTCGGTCCACACCAGGATCAATCGGAAGCTTTACACATCGTACACTCTATAGCAATTTTGGAAAATAATGAGCACGAAAGTTCCGACTAAACCCCCAAGCTTCTCGAGTCCAATCACATCCGGTAATTATCATATCCTCCCAATCCAGACGATCCGTACCCTCCATAAGATTGCTCACCATATGATGAAGGCGGATAGGAGCTATTATCATACTGGGAGTAGGAGGACCTCAAACCAGAGTCCATCTTTCCATAACTGCTGGGTGCTGTTTCCCTGTGGTTGCTAACACATTCCTACATATACCCACACAAAATGACTAGTCATTATACGTTTGCATAAGCTTGCCAGAATGATAAGTTAATTAAACCAAATTAATACTCCCTATGTCCCAAATTGAATGTTTGATTTCTTCAAAAATTCTGTCCCCAAATGAATGTCTACTTTTTACCAATTTGTTTTTCATTTTTCATTATATACTGGAAAAACTAGAAGTTTAAAAGTGTAGAGCAAGGATATTTATACATTTTTGCTACTAAATCTTCTCAAATGTTGAGTGTCCCGTAAATGAAAAATAGACATTCATATTGGGATGGAGGGAGTAAATGAACAACAAGATTTTCATACACAACTTAAGTTGAAAGATTAATATAGCTTTTCAATATTTAGCATTATAGGTAAAGATGGAAACTCATATTTTCTAATAGCTTTTTTCTCAAAACACTACTTTTGAGTGGATTGCCCAAAAACTGTGTCAAAGTGATGAAATGCATCTGGTGAACTTTTTTTTTTTTTTTTTGACAACGGGAGAGGGGGGAATCGAACCCTTGACCTTTCTGAAGAAGGCAAGTGCCTACGCCGTGTGAGACAAAGCTCATTGACTCGGGTGAGAACTTAAGAACATATACTTAATTTAAAGAGATGATCAAGTACAGAATTACTCTTACTTGGATGAGTTGTTGAGCTGTCTGAACTTGTGAAGATGTCCCTTTTATTTCGACGGTGATTTCATCTGCCAGTCCTCTACTCTCTTGCACAGTGAGGATGGCATTACTAGTACGTCGAATATATGCAATATTTGCACCTCCCACCCCAATGATGTCCTCCGCGTAAGCAAGTGGTATTTGCATCGTTTGAGCTACCTGGTTGAAGTAAGCAGTGTGGGAAAAATTAGAATGGACACAGGCATTACTATTTGAATACAGTAATATAATTATCATGATAACAAGGAAATAGAAGTAAAGTATTAGCTTCTGCTGGATAAACTTGATAACATCTGAAAATAACATGCATAACATTTCCTCTATGATCAAGAGCTAGAGTGGGTATGGGGGAGCATTTTGAGATCTTAGAATCACGTTTGAGCGTGCTTGGCAGACAAAAGTGATTATTTTCAGCACTCAGATCGGAAAATTGTGCTTCAGCAGAAGCAGCTATGGCCCAGCTTTTGATGTTGTTATTCGTGGGGTTTAAGATATAAGTAACCTTCATGGTTTATGTGCATTTATTATACTGTGATAAATGCAATGAGGACATTTCTTATATTTGCATCCCATGATCGATTTTGGGAATGTAGTATCCAAACATATTTAAAATTGCTAAAACACTTGAGAATAATCACTCTTATTAAAATCACTTTGGAGAATCATTTCCGGAGAATCAAAAAGTTAAGCCAAAGCCACCATCAGTGAAATGGATTCAACAAGGGTATAGATAAAGCGCAGATTCCTACTGAGAGACCATGGGAATTCCAGTCCTGTTAGACTAACCAACATCATCTTCATCTTTGAATTTGGCTAGGAAACACTTGCAGCACGGAAGACAGATACTCCCACTGTCCCAGAAAGTTTATCCCATTTGACTATTTATGGTCAACAACTTTTAGAATATTATTGTGATTATTAGATTGACACCAATGTATGGTCAATGTTAATATGTGTTAACAATAAAAAGTCAAATGGAACAAACATTCCGGGACAGGTGAAGTAAGATATTAACCAAGAAGCCAGTAAGATCAAACAAAATCATGACCATAGTACATGCTAAGAATTGCATATACTTGGATATATTCTTCACAGCACTGAGTGACACACAACATAATGACGCATCCCTGTAAGTAATTTTATGAAGTGTGTATCATATTAATAGTTAAAACTTTAGAATAAAGGACACATGTTCCAGATGGAGGCTATGAGATCCAAATGTTAAATCCAAATATACTGCATCAACTATCAAGCAGAGCATGACTCACACAGCTATGGAAGAGCTATTACTAATTTGTTAACCACTAAATATAACTGGATGATGTAAAAAGATATAGGAACACCAGAACTATGGATGTCCTGTGTTTTGGACATCCCTTAAACCTTCTGCATGTTAGCACAGTAACTCGAGCTGATAAAGGATTAAGGTAGTTTCAGCTTTGGACAAAAGTCCCCATTTCTTGTAAGTTAACAATATTATTTTCTAGTAGTAGCAGAAAGTTTGCAAGTCAGAGACATTATATTTGACACAGGATATAAGAAATAAGATTATCAGTTATAAATATGAATTTCTTCCTCATAGCTGGTTTTATTTTGCTTTTTTTTTTTCACGCCGAACCTTGCACTAAATATAGCAAGAACAAGCAACAATGAAATCATTTTTCACCATAAGCTATATGAGCTGTTGGAAGACCAACCTGGGTCACGAAGGGAACATTAGCACGAGCACGGATTGGAGAACGTAATGCTGAAAGGCCAGTATCCAGTCCATACATCGAAAGTCCAGAAGATGAGATCGGCAGTTCCCGCTGAGTTTCACGGTCAAGGAACAAGGATTCTCTCTTCATTGGAAGAGGATAATCACTACCCGGTACACGTTGTGGAGCAGTTTGAGGCATTGTCTTGTCCGCCCACGACTCCACTTGGCTCTTTTGAGGGGCTGGTGGATTATACTGCAAAAGGAGGACCGGCTTAATCAAAGTTACATAATCATTTATTATTATCAAGGAAACAAAAAACCATTCAACAGAAAATATAAAAAGAAGCAGCTTACACTCTTTTCAAACAGGGGAAGAACACTATGATCCACCAAGAACTTCCTTAGGTGTCCCACCACAGCTTCTAGTCCTTTCAGAACCTTCACAGCTTCTCCGTGCAACTCCACAACCCTCTCATCAGGGCTGGCAGAGATTGTAGGCACATCATCTGGCCCCAAAAAAACAACATGACAACGAGAAAGGAATGAAAGCAAAAAAACAATATAATAAAAAGTAAGAAATGACTAGTATTTGGTAGTTAGACAATATCTTTACGATTCACCAGAATGAGAATTATGCAGGATCTAATTATCGGATGCTTATACATTGGTACCCTAAACACATAAATGGAAACGCTAAAGGAGAAAATGTGGGGGAGTAGGGGGTCTGGGGGGTTGAAGTATACTCCCTCCGTCCCACCCGAATTAGGATTTTTGGGTTGGGCACGGGGATTAAGGAAAAAGTATTAGTGGAGTAGGTGTTGTGAGTATGAAAAGTGGAGTAGGAGAGAGAAAGTGGAGTAGAGAATAATGAGTGGAAAGTTGTTGTGAGTGTGAATGTGAGTCTCATTAAGTAAAAGACTTCCATTTTTGGGTTGTCCTAATTCGAATGGGGCACCCAAAATGGAAATTTGTCCTAATTCGAGTGGGAAGGAGGGAGTATTTACTTTTCCATTTCAAAACATATTGATATTTTGAAAATATATTAGGGGGTATAATGATATTAATTACAACATTGGCGGCGTGCCCTCCACAGGTCCCCCTTTTCAGCCCTAAAAAAGTGGTATCAAATGACAAACAAACTTCTTCCTCTTCAACCCTAAAAAAATGGTATCAAATGACAAACAAACTTCTTGCCACCTTGCAAGTCCAAGTCAAAGACCAATGATCATGCTCAATCAAATAAAGCCTTTGACTAAATGGACATTGACAATGGCATATTAAAATTCTAAGTAATATTTATTCTTCTGCTTTATTAATTAGAACTCTTTTCTTGACTATGTTCTTCTTTCCTTTCTTTATTCTTTATCTTTTCTACACGCACTGTCTTAATCCACATTCATAATCATTTTGGTCATTCAAGTAAGTTCAAACCAAGTCTGCTAAGCTACGATTAATTAGGCTCTATACTAAGATATCCTGCCTCCAGCCTTGGTTTATCTCTCTCTCGATATTAAGCCATAACAACAAGAGTGCTCACTGCTAACAATAACTACGCAGGCAACTTTTAGTGGCAGTAGCCTAAATCAAGATAGTATAACCACCATCTCTTTTCCTCTTTCACTAGATTAAGTTCCACTTATTTAAAGCATTTGCATTGGATGAGCCTTGAGTTCAAGTGCTATCAAGTGATGTCAATGCTGGTATTTTCTCTCCCCCCACCCCACCCAAAAACAATCCCCATGTACTTTCTCAAAAGCGAACAATCATCCTTGTGGCATACAAAAAACGGAAGCTTTCTTCTCCTGGGGCGGTTGGGGTATTACACACAAAGCAAGAAGCATACGGTCAAGGGAAATATAGGCGCTGAAGCATACCAGTCGAGAGAACGCGGATGGAGGCACCAGTGCTCTCCTGTATTGACTTGATTAAAGAGCCTTGTTTCCCTATTAGACTGATTGCCTGTGTCCAATCCACCAATAATCGAATTGAACAATATGCAGCCAGAGATGTCCCAGATGTTTTACCATCTTCCTCACTCTCGGGAAATCCATTGACACGTTTAAATACTCTAATGACTGCATCCATTGCAGGGGATAGTGGAGCCTCAGTTTCTTCCTTTCCAGATATCAAGACCTGCAAAGACATTTTCGCTGTAAGCCTGTGTGAAACCAGTATCAAGCCAATAATGAGATCCCTTTGTGCAGTGATAGATACAAAAGAACTGCATCACAAACTTAAGTATGACCTAAAATAGGAGAATGACAAGGACGCTTTACATGGAACTTGAATATGTACAACTAAAATCATAGAGGAAGTTACGCTTGTGTCTTGTACTCCATCATCAATTGCACATGCATAGACTCGCACACATCGTCCATTGGTATCATGTTCTGGCAACAACAAAAACCTAAGTTTCTGAATAATTTCTTCCAATATGGATTGGAAAAGCTTAATTTGATTTCATTTGAGTTACAGATTGAGATGGGTATTCCAACAGTGGTAGAAATGTTTCGAGAGTAAGATTCAGCAAACAGTCGAAGTAACTAAAAATATGCTTTCATTGCATGGATGGCATAATGAACAGTTAGTTTTATTCGTAATAATATAATATCATTTCACTATGAATGCATGCTTCCGAATGAACTATGACAGGGGATAACCAAGGAATGCACACACTCCAAGACCCATGTGTAAAGTTCTGACAACCCGAGACACCTGGCATGCTGGGAAAATGTCTAGAATCTGGAACACGCCTAAAAGTGTCCGGAAATTTTATACACTCCCTCCGTCCCGCCCGACATAGGATTTTTGGTCCCGACACGGGGATTAGGGAAAACTATTATTTTAAGAGGAAAGAGAATGAGTGGAGGAGGTGTTGGGAGTATGAAAAGTAAAATAGGAGAGAGAACAAGTGGAGGAATAGTAAAGGGATTGTTGTTTTGAGTATGACAAGTGTGTCCCATTGAATTAAAATTTTGGGCCGTGCTAAGTCGGGTGGGACGCCCAAAATAGCAAAATGTCATAAGTCGGGCGGGACAGAGGGAGTATTACTTTTACACGTTGATATACACTGCAGACACTCCAGGGGCCAATATGTTTTTTTTTTAAGCGGTCAAAAGTAAATACAAATTAATTAATACTTTTGACTGTGATCATTGGCGGAGCCAGGCAGGATTTTTTGAGGGGCGGGGGGCAAGATTATTTTCACAAAAATTGCACTAACTAATGGGTGTAAAAATTATTTAAAACGATTCACATAAAAGGGGGCAATTAGAATTAAATCACCTAAATCTAATACTAAAATTTTGTAAAAAATTGCACTACTGAATTTTTTGTTTACAAAACTAAATGGGGGTAATTGCCCGATATGCAAGGCCCTACCTCCGCCCTTGCTTGGGATTAAACATGACTAATCACATTTTAAGAATTCCGGCCATCAACTTGTTTTACTTGTTCAAGTTAAAAGATCGGTGTTCTTATTTATGCTAGAGTGCTATCAGTTTCTGTTAATAATTATATATTCATAGATGCAAGTATTCAGAAACTATATATGATTATGTACGAAGACAACGTTTCCAACTATGTAAAGCCAGAAATTTCAGGAAACTTTCAAGCCATGGTGCCAGGTGATTCTTAGGTCAAAGGTACCTATGTATATTTGTGGGGTAGTTTTTGAGGATGTAGTGGAGCGAGGATTTCTAATGAAGATGGATTTTATACAGCTGTTTTCAGAACTCTGGTACTCAGTAAGAACTCCCAATGATGGAGGAAAATGGTTTTTGCTGAGCTTTAAGTTTTTCAGGGGTGCAAAGGAATTTCTAATATCATCTGATCGTTCACTGGTCTGATAGGATTCTGGTAGGAATATTGACCTCATTCACTTTTGTAGAGCTTCACACGGAGATTAATACTCCTTTCCATACTCCTAGAGTTGCGATCATCCCCGCTTGCTGATTAATAAGGAGCTTTAAATAGTTCCTCCATATATAGTATATCCCCAGAGTAGGAACTTTATGTCGATGCTTATAATATTACATAGAATCCTGATTTATGCAGTGGCGAGGGAGACAGAACGGGCACAAAAAGAAAAACATTGACTATCACGAAGTGCAAAGATTTTTTTCATTAACTCATTTGCGAACAACTTGTATTTCACTAGCTATGGGTCTATAAGCAAAACTCCTAGTTCTCGCACTTGAGGTGTCATCCTCTTCAGTTATCATTATCGTTTTTTCTAGTGTTTCACTTCTTATAGCCGATTGTTGATGTTCAAAACCCACTCTTAATTTGGACCAGGGGGATCAGGAAAGAAGAATTTGTTATGAACTGGGTTGATAATCCAATTTGATTGAGAATTGAAATGGAAAATTGAAGTGAGAGAATTAAGTATTAGACTAGGTAAAGAAGAAATAGAAGGATTCAATTAAGAATCAGAGGGATTTAGAAGAGAATAGAATTTGAGAAATTTGGGGAAGAGGATAGATTTAAAGGATAGAGAGAGATTCAGGAATTTTGTTTATTTCATTCGTAATCCTTGAACAAGCATAATCACGTTGTATATAACGTGTAGCATCAGTTGGCCCTAAACCGCTAAACCATGGTTGGACTATATTGCCCTCCCTTAACAACATAAATGACAACCGACCCCCTATATCCAAACGACGACGTAGCTAATAGCTATTCTAACTAACTGAACTAAAAAACGGCATCACAAACTTTATTTCAAAACTAACCCCAAACTTAACCGAAACCCCAAAACATAACATTCCCCACTCCTTGAAAAAATCCTTGTCCTCAAGGATTTAACCAATTCCCTTAGGCCACTTGGCAATCCTGCAGCTACACTTTATTTCACACTTAGCATAGAACAAACTAGAGTCAACCCAATAATAATCTTGAAAAGTATCAGGACAAGTGCCTTGTTCACCCAAAGCCTTCATAGTGGCAGCACATGCATCTAAGATTGCTTGCACATCAGCATTTTTGTAAGGCACTGGAAGTACAATAACAGGGGTTGCTGCAACTGTTGGAGGCGTGAGCAAGCCTTTAACGCCTCTGTGAATCGTCACCGTTACCCTAATCGTTTCAGTATTGTATGCCCAGGCGTGCAGCCGTACCATAACAATCCAACCCCAAACCATAAAAGTACCTGTATGTAGATCTTTCTCTTTTGACTTAGCACAAACCCAGCTCGCAAACTCGAAAAACCCACATTTGTAATGAATATCCATCAAAAAAATTCTGATAAATCTAATCAACCTTAAACGAATTTCTGATATAAAATCAGTACCAATACATGCCAGACCTCCCAAGAACTCACGCCAATACCCAAACTGGTCTTCAAGTGACTGCTTTATCATGGATAATTGAACCTCATCAATTTTGTTAACCAGCTCATTCACATCATCATATTGAGAAGTTAGAAGACCATACAAGCACCATGTTACTGAATTTTCCCAATAATTCCATCTCCGCCACATGGGAATTCTTATACCAGCAACCACAAACTTGCTGAAAGTGTTTAATAACACGCAGAAAAGTGCAGCGACTATAGGAGCTATGCTGCGGTTGGGTGTAACAGCAATAGTCTCTAACTCAGCTACAATAGAACCCCTTTCGCGAATGTTGGTTTTGAAAATGAATATGAACGTTACGCACATTCTTATTCCCGCATGCAGAGTGGCTTCTTGTATCTTCTCCTTGCCAGCATCGGTGAAGCAGATTACTTCATCAAATCCTTGAGCCAACAACAATGGAGTCCGATCACACACCCAACTGGCAGTGTGGATATACTCATCCTTATTTTCATCAATGTAAAACTGCGATACAACACTAGCACCAGCTTCTGGAATTAACGGGGACACAAGAAGACTTAGTGTCATGCTTGGAGTAGGAATAAGGTAGAGATTCCAAGCCTCATTCTGCTGCACTAGAGCATGGATTGAAATACCAGCAGCATGCAATCGTCGGTTTCCTACTCCTTCTTTAGTTTCAAAAAATGTAGAGAGCCAACTAGGATCCCAAAAATAAAATAGCAGAGCATTTTCAACAAAACTTTCCAGGTTAATGACAACCCATAAACTCATAGCCAAGTTGAAATCCTTGTTCAGTAATAACTTCATAGCTACATCGCGTACCAATCCTATTGGTGCCTCCGGAATGTCTTTTCTCGAATGTTTTGCATGCTCCACTTCAGTTTTTCCATTTCTCTCAAATTCACTTTCAAAAGTAGCATAGATCTTCATCAAATATTTGGCATAAGTCACATTTACTTGCTGATGGTTGCACAAGTCTGGCTCACTATTCATTCTATATCCTCCTGGATCCCATAACAACTGTAACGATGATTCCTTCTCATCTCTTAAACCAAGCCTACCACTCCTGATTTTTTTCCTAAACTCCTTTAAATCAACCCGCATTTCTGAAATAAAAATGCAACAAACTTTTGCTACACTCTTAAATCCACCAATTAACTGCAGATTCCTCAATCCGACACATGCACTACGAGTACTTCCCAATGAGAAATGATCAAGCATAACATCTCCATCCATACCAACAAAATACTCTAATGACTGCTCAAACTTCCGTCCTTGAGCAAAACCCAACACCATTGAATTCCCTGTATATTGATCAGGCATGGATAACAGTTCAAAAACCCTCCTAGGTTTATCCAAACCACCAGCATCAGTTAATGCACTATTAATAGGGTACCATGTGAAAATGATCTTGTCAGACATATTATCAAACACCTTTTGTGCATCATTCAAGCAACCAGAGTTTCCATGAATACGATCTGTATACGAGTCAGGTTTAGCTCCAAAAATGGAACTACTCCCAGTCCTAATTCGAGAGAATTTTTCACCCAAATAACAATCCACATCTACCCCCTTTTTGTCAACTTGGACCTCAAAATCATTTGTTTTCAAATCCATTTTACAATCATCAGGAACAACATTAACTAAACTGTCAACATGATTAGTAATTACCTCATCAACTAGCTCATACGAACTTTTAGAATTCCCACTGTCAATGAATGATTTACCATCTTCTTCAGCCTTCACATCACCATCTTCATTTGACTTCCGGTCAAGCACTAATGTAGCAAAATCACGATCCACATCGCCAGATCCGTCGTAGTAGCTAATCAACAAACCCGTATATGTCAACCCTTCCATACCATCAATGATTTCACCATATTCATCAAAGATGTCATCAATATAAGGATTGAAAAACTCATCAATAATTTCAACCATGGGGTTTATGGCCATAAAAAGAGCTTCCACTTCATCTCGATTAAGAACCCCGTCTCGATTGCCATCGAATTGTTGAAAAATTCTCCACACCTTTGTTTCATAGCAAGGCTCCATTTTCCCACAGGCACCTCCGACCGAGAAAGCTCTGGATACCATTTGTTATGAACTGGGTTGATAATCCAATTTGATTGAGAATTGAAATGGAAAATTGAAGTGAGAGAATTAAGTATTAGACTAGGTAAAGAAGAAATAGAAGGATTCAATTAAGAATCAGAGGGATTTAGAAGAGAATAGAATTTGAGAAATTTGGGGAAGAGGATAGATTTAGAGGATAGAGAGAGATTCAGGAATTTTGTTTATTTCATTCGTAATCCTTGAACAAGCCTAATCACGTTGTATATAACGTGTAGCATCAGTTGGCCCTAAACCGCTAAACCATGGTTGGACTATATTGCCCTCCCTTAACAACATAAATGACAACCGACCCCCTATATCCAAACGACGACGTAGCTAATAGCTATTCTAACTAACTGAACTAAAAAACGGCATCACAAACTTTATTTCAAAACTAACCCCAAACTTAAGCGAAACCCCAAAACATAACAGAATTACAATCTATTATGACAAACATTAGCATTTCCTTCTAGCATATAAGGCATTATGCAATTCTAATGAACATAAACCCTAGAATTAAAGATGCAGTTGAGGGATAGAGACTCACAACGCGGTCGGGATTACCAACGGGGCCATCAAGAACGCGAATCCGAGCTTTAGTCTCATCGCACATCTTCTTAATGAGATCTCCCTTGCGTCCGATTATACTTCCAACCTTCGAAACAGGGACTATAACCCTAAAAACGCAGTCCCCCGGCCATCCCGGCCACCTCTTCTCCCCATTCGAAGGAGACGCCGTTTCGGCCGCCACCACCGTCTCGCTAGGCGTAGGATTATCAGTTTTTAGCTCCCGCTCCGTCGTTTGGACAGCAGAACCAGCTTCGACAGACTCCGGTTGGGGCACCGGGTTCGGCGTTACTACGGAGCCGTTGTCTGAGGGCTCGATGGAAGCCATTAGTGTGTGTTACTGTGTGAGTGAAGGTTAGGGCTTGTTAGGGTTAGACGTTGGGGAAATGGGTTTTAGAGAAGAGGGAAGGTTTTGGATAGAGATCTATAGAGCGCGGGGAGGATTTTGCAAATGGGAAATAATAAAGTTACGAATATTGTCGATCATGTTGGGTACAATGAGGTGTTATAATTGTGTTAATGTTTTTAGATAGAGTGTGGCAGGTCTGTACTCAATACAACAAATAAAATATCGCTACCTCATTTTGTATGTATCATTTTGTTTATTTGTAATCCTAGCACTGCACTTTGCAAATAGGTTAAATATAAACTCACCGATAAATAAGTTTGATAAATTAATTTTAAAAATGAAATTGAGTTGGTCTTATAAAAATATAGTTTTTTTCTAAACTTAAAGAAAAACTATTTTTGTGCGGCTGACACCTAAACACAAAAACACTGAAGTTGCAACATGGAAGAGGAAGCACAAAAATTAAAAAAGAAGAATAATGAGTGGTTGGGAGGAAGAGAGAGAATGAGTGGAGAATAATGAGTGGTTGGGGGGAAGAGAGGGAATGAGTAGAGGATTATAAAAGTAATAAAGAGTTTCCTTGTTTGGCATTGTTGCAACATAAGTGAAATGCCTAAAATGGAAAATTGTTGCAGCTTACCCGGAACGGAGGGATTATATGAAATATAAGTAACTTTATATATAAAGATTAAACTACTCCAAAATTTAAGTAATGTAAATTCAAAAATAATTTAGTACATTTATAATAACTTTCAAACACAACTTAAAGATTCTATTTAAAAAGTGACATCCTTCGAGCGCTATTTGAAGCAAAATCATCGATCAAATCTTCATATTCCACACTTTCTAAGAGCTCATTTTCAATCTCTATCATCGCCAATCCATTTAGTATTTCTTGTAACATTGTGGAACGCATATAAGACTTCAACAACTTCAATTTTGAAAATCTTCTTTCTGAAGATGCAACGGTCACATGAGTAGTCAACATAATTCTATAAGCAATAAACACATTGGGAAAACAATCAATGTCTCTCAAAAACTTCAAAATATCAATAACTCCCACTATAGAAGCAAATATTAAAATTAAAAAATCAGATTATCTACCAAAGATTAAAAAGAAAAAAATATCATGCTAAAGATTAAAAAAAAAAAAAAGGCCAGAAACAAAATACCAACAATAAAAAGCCAGGTTTAAATTCAAACCAAAGATTGAGAAAAAAGACAGTAGTACTGTTGTATATATGACTCGATTTGTGGGTAAGGAATCAGTAGGTTAGGCACACCGAAAAGATGTTATCTTTAAGGTATTTAATTCGTCCCACACTGGTGTAATGGTTCTCAACGAATTTCACCTTCAAGATACAAAACCTACTCAACTCTATTCAAAGTTACACTACTTTGAATAAATATGGAACAAGAACTCAAAGCTTTATACTGTATAGAAGAAGGGAGGAAATTTAATAAGAAGAAAGAACTCTATATTTTCAGTAATCCAATTCAATAGAGGCAATCCTGTTTATAGTGGTAATCTCCGACTGAACTGGTTTGTTCGGATAAGAGTGTCCATCAGAACAGTCACAACGATGACTATTCGGAGAGTCATACCCGAACAAATCAAACTGAACACATCCCCTTTGCCTCAAACAAAACGGGTTGTTTGAGTACACCCCTCCTGACCTCAAATCAGTCGGTTTGTCTAAAAACTTTTAACTAACTAATTAATCATATAATTAATTAATTTCTTTCTTTCTTATATATATTTATATATATATATATATATATATATATATATATATAATATATATATATATATAATATATATAATACTCAAAGCCACACTTGGTATTCTCCCATATTAATGGGAAGCCCAAGCAAGCTACTTAGAACTCTTCAACTTAGCTATGATATAGTAAGTTTAGCTCCAAGCTTTAGATAGGAATCCAATGTGGGATAAAAGAGATACAATGAAAGAAGACAAAGAAGACAAAAAGACTTTTGTATAAAGGATGATCAATAAAGGTTGCTTACAAACTCAATGTGGGAGAAGAGTGTTACATATGAATACTACTACATATAACAAGTACTTTATAAAAATCAATGTTTTGAATTGTGCAAAGATTGCTTTAAAAAAAAAATGAGAGAAAGATTAAAAGTAACATTCGAGAGTTGGGAATTTAAGACTTTACCTGCACCGATTCGTGAGGAATCGCGACCTAGGCAAACTAATAAGGAGCAGGAGTCCAGCGATGACGATTGCAAGAACAAGCTCGAACAAGAACAATAGAATCAGAGAGATGCCGTGTTTGTTTGACGTTTTATTTTTCAGTACCACGTGAACGAAACTGGTCTGTAAACGAAATTTCGTTCACGATAGCTTACATTCTGTACTGGAGAACGAATTTTCATTCACAAATATATTTTTAAATTAGTAATTTGATATTATAAAATTATAATATAAATAATGAAAATACTGTTTTTAATTAACATCATTAAAAATAAAAAATAATTGATTGTTTATTTTATTATTTTACTTAATTGTATAACTTTAAAAATTAAACACTCATAAATAAACGTCAAATTACGATATTTAAAGCATTACACACATGAAAAAAAATACAACACACAAACGAATAAAAAGCAACAAAGAATGATAAATAAAACTATGCATACGATATTACAGAAACAAATATAGAGGAAGTATGGAAGAAGATATGTACATCAACCTAGGCAATCTTCAGCTCTCTTTATAGGAAAAAAAAAAAGAAAGTAAGCGTTTTTTGATATTTTGACATAAACGACGTCGCTTGGCGCAAGAAAAAACTTGCATATAGAAAATATTAAAATTATGTAAAATATAAACAATAATTTTTTTAATCATTTTTAAATAATAAAATATTATAATTATGTCAAATATTACAAAATTAGACTCTATTTATAGAGAGAGAGAAAAATTAAACATTTTTAATATTTTTATTTAAATAATATAATTTTGAAAATGATAAAATTACAAAATACACATATAGCTCGAACCAATTTTCATTCATGAAATTAACGAAAATTTTCGTTCATGGTCATGAACGAATATTCATTCACTACTAATTGGCATGAACCAATTTTGGCTCACAAAATTGTTCTTGGTGAACCAAAATTGGTTCACCATTAAACATGGTCTTACAATTACATTGGCTGCTACATGAGTACATGGACTCAAAATTTGGGGCCCTCTAGTGTTTTGGGGCCCAGTGCTAAAGGCCTGATAAAAAAAGGTATTTACACTTGCACATTTTTACACTAATATTGGCATTGTTTTACTCCGGCACTTAATAATACATGAACGGACATTCTTTTACACTAACATTGATACTCTTTTACACCAACACTATTTTCAATAACACTGACACAGACACAGACACTCAGATACTCCTACAACTGCTACTTATCTATACAAGCCCTAGCACTTGTCAATCTAATTTTTAGACTAAATTGTACCAGTACAAAATAAACATAAAAAATAAAGACAAATTAAGATGAAGAATTAATTTCTGCACCTGTAACGTGATGATTGATAATCTTTTTATATAGTACAAACTATAAATACAAATACGGGTGTATTGAAAAATTTTGAAGGTGTAAACAGCAACGCACCAATTTCCTAATGGTTGTATTCATTTATGGTCTCCATAATATCAAATGATGCAAGTATAGTTCTTATTAGTTGACAACTCACATGTACTCCTTCCATTTCGTAATACTTGACGTTTTAACTTTCTTCACTTAGATTAAGAAAAGCAATTATTACATGTAAGAAAGACTCAAACACCCCTATAACAATTCATTTACCTAGGTAATTAAATGCATTTACAAAGGGTGTGTCGATTATTAAATAAGGGTATAATTGGTAAGTAATGGTAAAAGTTCCTAGATAATTGAAAAGTGTCAAATATTTTGGAACAAAATTGAACACCTAAAAACGACATGTGTTTGCGAAACGGAGGGAGTAAAAATGACGGATATGCATTCACCAACACATCCCTTGAAACTTGCCAAAATCTTGCGTAAAACGTGTTTTACGTAATTCAAAGGAAAAAACATGTTTCGGTGGCGTTTTTGAAAATATGTGGAACTTCTTAAAAAAAACGCGCGGTGGCATTTTTTTAAATAATCAGAACTTCTCAAACGGTCCTGGATATTAATATAAATCCGGATATGATTTTCAAGCACATAATCCTTCTGAATATCAAACTCAAGAGGTTCTGGATATAAATAACAAGGTCTTCTGGATATAATTTAACAAGCATCGCCTGTGAGAAAAAAAAAACTTTTTTAAAGCTGAAAAAAATCTTTGAAACTGATAGCCAGAACCTTTGAGATTGATAGCCAAAACCTTTGATAGTGATAGCGAGAAGGTTTGACGCAGCACGGAAGCGATAGAATTCGTGAGTAGCGCACTACACACAAGAGCCTTCAAGCGAAGCACCCTCAAACACGATAATCTTGGAATCCACCAAGAACATAGATAAATCACCAGGAACAAAGTTCAATTGAATGATACAAGTTGTAACCCTAAAACAATGAAAGAAAAGAGTATTTATACTCCTACCAAATAACATAACCTAAAATAAAGAATAAATCCGAAAATACCAAAAATAACCAAGCTAATCTGCTAAAAATCGAAAATACGCAAGTCTGGGACAAATCCGCTCGACAAGCGGGCGGGCGCTTGATAAGGCCCAAGCGGGCGCTCATTCTAGCAGAAAGTTTGCCCGGCTTCAAGCGGGCGCTCGCAAGGTACCAGGCGGGCGCTCAGTCGTTGCTGGAATCTTTCGGCCGATCTGCTCTCCTACATCAGTCTCCTCCACCTCTAAAGAAGTCGACCCCGAGTTCTCATCAGGATAAAGCACTCCATCCGCATGATACTCATAGATGTCAGCAACGTTGAAGGTGTTGGAGATGTTCAAATTATCCGGAAGAGCCACCATATAAGCATTGTCATTAATTTTGAGTGTCACCTTGAATGGTCCATACTTGCGGTTGCAATTGCTTGTACGTACCAACAGGAGAACGCTCTTTGCGAAGAAAAACCATCACTTCATCTCCCACCTTGACCCGCTTCTTTTTGTCAGCAGCAGCTTTATTCTTCAATCCCGTTGCCTCCAATTTAGCCTTGACAGCTTCCTTGACAGCTTGCACATCCTTCGCCATATTTTCAGCCGCTTGACTTACACCATGACCCTTAGGTAACGGTATCAAATCCACCACATGCCTAGGGGTAGAAGTATACACCAAAGAAAAAGGCGATCTACCCGTAGCTGAATGTACCGCACTGTTATAAGCAAACTCCACTTGCGGTAAAGCTAAATCCCACTGCTTCGGTTTGTCACCACAAACACTTCTGATCATATTTCCCAATGTCCGGTTAGTAACCTCTGTCTGTCCGTCCGTCTGCGGATGAGCTGTAGAACTTCTATTTAGCGCAGTACCAAACATATGCCACAAAGTAATCCAGAACTGGCTTAGAAATTTGGTATCCCTGTCCGAAGTGATGGACTTAGGAACCCCATGGAGTCGGATAATTTCGCAAAAGAACAACTTCGCAATGTTAGTTGCATCCGCAGTCTTCTTGCAAGCAATAAAATGAGACATTTTGGAAAACCGATCCACAACCACAAAGACAGAATCCACACCCCGTTGTGTACGAGGCAAACCCAACACAAAATCCATAGATAAATCTAGCCATATATCATCAGGAACTGGTAAAGGCAAATAAGGACCAGTATTTTGAGACTGACCTTTAGAAACCTGGCAAGTATAACAACGCCTGACAATAGAACCCGCATCCTTGCGCAGTTGAGGCCAAAAATATCTCTCCCCCAAACTAGCAATGGTCTTGTCTCGTCCCAAATGCCCACTAAGACCTCCACCATGTAAGTCTCGAACCAGCTTCTCTCGTAGAGACGAAACAGGAACACATAACCTATCTCTTTTGAACAGAAAACCATCCCGAATGTGAAAATCTGCACTAGGATGTTTACCCATACATTTAAACCACAACTCTTTGAAATCTGCATCATCTTCATAAAGTTCCTTCAGCAAATCAAAACCCACAATTTCCTGAGACATCGTGAGTAACAAAGAAACCCTTCTACTCAAAGCATCGACAACTTTGTTTTG
Source organism: Campanula takesimana (assembly GCA_026119855.1). Taxonomy (NCBI): domain Eukaryota; kingdom Viridiplantae; phylum Streptophyta; class Magnoliopsida; order Asterales; family Campanulaceae; genus Campanula; species Campanula takesimana. Next base: position 156,590 of record JAOWBW010001627.1, on the reverse strand, counting down.
AACCCCAGATTTATGCTGAATAATAAAAGGAAACTTCTGCAGATAACTAACCCATCGAGCATGCATCTTGTTTATCATTTTCTGACTATGCAAAAATTTCAAAGCTAGGTGATCATAAAATAAAATAAACTCCCTCTGAACAAGATAATGCTCCCACTGTCGCAAGGCTCGATAAACTGCATAGAATTCCTGATCATAAGTACTCCACTTCTGTCGAGCCTCACTCAACTTCTCACTAAAGAAAGCCACAGGACGCTTTTCTTGTGAGAGAACACCCCAATCCCTACACCACTCGCATCACACTCCACCTGAAATATTTTATTGAAATCTGGTAGAGCAAGAACTGGTGCGGTGCAAAGTTTTTCCTTGATGAGGGCAAAACTCTGCTCTTGCTCAAAACCCCACTGAAACTTACCCTTCTTCAGACACTCGGTGATAGGGGCAGTAATAGTGCTAAACTTACGCACAAACCTCCTGTAAAATGTAGCTAAGCCATGAAAGCTACGCACCTCTGTTACCGATGTTGGGGTCGGCCAATCCCTGATTGCCTTCACTTTCTCCTCATCAACCTGAATCCCATCCTCACCAACCACAAATCCCAGAAAAATCAATTTGTTGGTGCAGAACATACACTTCTTAAGATTAAGATACAACTGGTTATCTTTTAAGACTTGCAACACTTGTCTAAGATGTTCTAAATGTGCTGTTCTATCTTTACTATAAATCAGGATATCATCAAAATAAACTACAACAAATGAGCCACTAAAAGGTCGGAATACCTGGTTAATCAACCTCATGAAAGTGCTAAGAGCGTTAGATAATCCGAATGGCATGACAAGCCACTCATAAAGGCCATCCTTGCTCTTGAAGGCCGTTTTCCACTCATCCCCAGGTCTGATCCGAATCTGATGGTACCCACTGCGCAAATCCAGTTTAGTGAACAACTTAGAACCGGACAACTCATCAAGCATGACTTCCAAACGAGGAATAGGAAACCTGTACTTGATGGTGATTTTGTTGATGGCCCTACTGTCAACACACATGCGCCACTGATTAACCTTCTTTGGCACAAGAAGGACTGGTACTGCACACAGGCTCATACTCTCCCTGATAAACCCCTTCCGCAACAAGTCTTCAATCTTCTCTCTAATAATCTCATTCTCTTTCGGACTCATACGATATTGTGGGAGGTTTGGCAAGCTAGCTCCCGAAATCAAATCAATCTGATGCTGAATGACCCTCATGGGAGGGGGATCATTGTTGGCAGTGGTGCCCTAGGCACGTTTAATAAACGTTGTAATTGTTATCATTTATTTCATATCAATAAAGAGATGTTTTGATTATTATTGTTGTTCATATTTACTTATAATAATCTCCATCCCTAGTACTTATTAAGCACTAGTATAAAGGCTAAATGATCATGGGATGATCATGTTAGATTTATGGGTACTTGTTTGGAACAAGGTACTGGACATGACCCGCTGTATGAGATTTATGTCATGGTCTATGTCGAACATATATCTCATATTAGTTATGTCATTTGAATCCTTAGACATGAAGTTATTATAGTCTTCCACTTGATGAACATTGTGTTTGACATATTCAAACGCTACCTTAACACGGTAGTTATAAAGGGTATGATTGGCATAATCGGATTCCCGTTGGGAAGAATAATAAGCTAAATGGATTTGTCCCTCCACGGAGAGATGTCAAGCTTGGGACCCTCTAAGGAATGATGTTGATGAAATGTTCGGCCGGACTCAAATGGATTGATTGGATCAATAGCATTTGAATTATCAACATATTCGGAATCGAGAAAGTATTGAACAAAACAAGTTGACTGTTTGACCATGACTTGTGTTCAATGACATCGTGGACAAAGGGATTATGACATATTCTAAAGGAATGCGAACTTGTATCTAGTTATACTATTTGGGTAGGTATGACGGTTTGCTAGAACCTAATCATATCTTATGGTTTCATGTTTGAACCCATTGCCAACTTAGTATAATCCTAGAGGGTCACACACAATAAAACGAATCTTTAAAAGGACTAAATTGGAATTTTGGAAATTCTGGACATTCTGGGGAAGTGGCCGACCGCACAGTGTGGACTGGGCGGCCGCACACTTAGCTCAGATTTGTACCAGTTTGTTTCAGATAAATGTGCGACCTCACAGTACTGTCGGCTGGCACTTTCCTAATTCGATTTGGAATGTCTTTTGACACAAGATTCCTATTTGGAATAGGTCTTGCTTGTGTATAAAAGGATGAGTTCGGCCAGAACTTCAGTGATAGCCTTTTGCGAGTCTCCAAAAAGTTTGAGAGAGGTTTTACTTTGTTCTAAGACATCCTTGGTCAAAGAACAAAATAATACACAAGAGAGAAAATTCTATATAGTTCAAATTCATTGTGAAAACGTGTTTCAAAATTTGGTCTAGCAACCAAGATCAAAGAAGTTCCTTTGATATTCGTTCGAAGTGTGGATACCGCTAGAGGGTGAAAATCATCATCTTAAAAGTTCGTGTTCAAGCTTTGTGATCGTGATCAAGTCTTCAAATCTCCACCAAAGACCAAGAGAAATTTGATAGCCATCAAGGGTTAGTTTTTCCTTTATTCATTATGTTGTATTTGATTTAATCATATGAACAGATCCATGGCTTTGGGTTTCAAAATTTTAAATGCTATATTCCGCTGCGCATGTTACTACGAAACCCAACACATTGGGTAGCTCATCAGAAACCAACTCCTGAAACCCTGCAAGTAGTTCCTCAATGTCCCTTGGCAACCCAATCTCCACAATAATAGAACCCAACAACCCTTGATGATTATCGGGTAGAAGTAATCTGCCTCCTCAATAGCTGCTGTAAGATCCTTCTCATTCTGTATCAGCATCACCACCGGTTCATCCTTCTCAACCTGTTTCTCAAAACGTTGAACATGAGCTATATCAATTTTATGATTATCCCATTTAAACATCACTACATTATCCTTACCCCGATAAGTAATGCCACGGTCATACTGCCATGGGCGACCAAGCAGTATATGACAGACATCCATACTCAGAACATCACACACAACCTCCTCCTTGTAGTATTTACCAATGGAAATAGGGACCCTGCAAGTCCGTGATACCCTGAGTTCTGAACCCTTGTTTACCCACCCTAAGCTATAGGGTTTCTCATGAGGTTCAGTTTTCAATCCTAGAAAATCGACCAATTTCTGCGACACTAGATTTTCAGTGCAACCATTATCAATAATTAAATTACATACCTTGTTCTTAACGGAACAGTGTGCGCGAAATAGATTCTTTCTCTGCCCCTCATCCTTGGCAGATAATAGCATCTGTTGAAGCACAAAAGCAACCCGCTCCTCAGATTCCTCTTCAGTGAATTCAACCCCTTCATACTCATTATTCGCATCTTCTTCTTCTTCTTCCCCATCCTCCAAAATCGCAGCAGGTCGCCTAGTAGTAGGGCAAACGTTGGATCTGTGACCCTGTCCACCACAACGATAACACTTGTCCCCAGTTGGCCTGGCATAAGGGTTTTCTGCTTTCTGTGCTGGTGCCTTGCTCCCTGCAGAACTACTAGTACCCCAGTTCCCTTGGCCTGTAGAGGAGGGTTCTTAACTGTTGTCCCCTTCTCCTTATCAACCCCCAGCTCAGAACCGCTTTTTGGTACCCATTTACGAAAGGGAGGATTAAAATTCTTCGTACTTGATTTCTCCATGAGTTCAGCCTTTAAAGCTAGAGTGGAAGCGTCGGTCAAGTTCCATACCTGATGTAATCCCATCTTCTCCTGTATTGAACTCTTCAGGCCGTTGATGTAACGAGCAACCTTTTGATCATCAGACTCCTCAATCTCAACCCGCGCAGTATACCTCTGAAACTCAGTAGTATACTCATCAACTGTCCTTTTGCCCTGTACACATTTGAGGTACAGTTTATACAATATCTGCTCATAATCAGCCGGTAAAAATCTCGCAGAAATCAACTGCTTCATACGCCTCCAAGTTTTAATTGGACCCTTTCCTTGCCGTCTCCTCTGTTCTGCTAGTTTATCCCACCAAACTGCAGCAGTAGACTTCAATCGGATCGCTACCATCTTTACCTGTTTATTTGCAGGTACCTCCATAACTTCGAAAAAGCGATCTACTTCATTCGGCCAATCCAGAAAATCTTCGATCCCCATGGTTTCATAGAAAAAAGGAATATCAGCCTTAATTCTATAATCATGGCGGTTTCGATTATTACCTTGATCTGGTTCTTCATCAAGAACAACCTCTTCTTCAGAGCTGGATTCTTCTTCATCCCGAGTCTCTGCCCTTTGAGGATGTCGAACTGGATCTCGAACTAGATCTACCCTGTCTCTCTCACCCCTACGGTTCTGATTGACATTCTGACCCTGTTGAGCGGCTACCAACGCAGCGATTTGCGTTGTTAATGCAGCGATAGCGTTGGTTATACCTTCGATATCACCTTTTGTTGCTCCTTGATCCCCCATAACGAATCAGTGGATGCAAAAGAAAGGATATGGCCTGATCTGATGCTAACTGACGCAGCACGGAAGCGATAAAATTCGTGAGTAGCGCACTACACACAAGAGCCTTCAAGCGAAGCACCCTCAAACATGATAATCTTGGAATCCACCAAGAACAGAGATAAATCTCCAAGAACAAAGTTCAATTGAATAATAAAAGTTGTAACCCTAAAACAATGAAAGAAAAGAGTATTTATACTCCTACCAAATAACATAACCTAAAATAAAGAATAAATCCGAAAAATACCAAAAATAACCAAGCTAATCTGCTAAAAATCAAAAATACGCAAGTCTGGGACAAATCCGCCCGACAAGCGGGCGGGCGCTTGATAAGGCCCAAGCGGGCGCTCATTCTGGCAGAAAGTTTGCCCGGCTTCAAGCGGGCGCTCGCAAGGTACCAGGCGGGCGCTCAGTCGTTGCTGGAATCTTTCGGCCGATCTGCTCTCCTACATCAAGGTTTTTTCTGAAAGGAAATTTGAAGAGCAGTTGATGTATTAATAGATAGCCAGAAACAATGTTTACGATGACCAGTTGTTGTGTTACGAAGCTCCAGCGAGTATGTTGAGGAGCGCCAGATGATTAGAAAAAGCACGTTTTTCCTACTCATTAGGAAAAACGCGTTTTACAAGAGATTAACCATTAAAACTGCTATTGTTGCAACACCATTATTATTACCCTCATATGCCTCGTCTTCGATACTTCAAATCCATTAAACTTGGGAAGTTTAGATCATGAGATTATGAGGCTTAAATCTCGTGTTGCTTGATCTCACTTGAATTTTAACTGTCATAATGAGGCATGGTGTAGGTAATGAGTTTGAAATAAGGGTAACTGGTTGTTTTTGTTTTCACTAAAGTACTAAATTAAAATTTAGCGTGATTTAGTTTGAGGTGGTTCGGAGTTAACGGTGGTGGCTTGATTTTGAATTAGATGTGATTAAGAGGTTTGTTTGAATTTAGATCTGAAATTATTGATTTAATTGATGGAGGTTAGTGGCGGTTTCAGTGTTTAAAGGCTGAGTCAGTAGTGTTTCTAGTGATAACTGTGGATTCTTGAATTTTTTAATCTTAAATTTTTGTATTTGATACTTAGGGCATCCACAATGTTGCCCTTTTGTGAGTATCGATCCCCTCATTTTTTTCTTTTCCATTATGGACGTGGGTGTCGATTGCCAAAGAAAGAAATGACTCCTATGCATAGATACCATTATTATGTGGGTATGTGGAGCCCACAACCAAATTAAACCCCATTTTCTTTCTTTGACCGTTTTTCTCTTTTAATTTTTGATTTTCTTTTTTCTTGTTTTTTTACTTTCTTTTTTCTTTCTCCCGTACTAACCACTGTGGAAAAAAAAAACGGAGATTGTTTTTTTGATGAAGTGGCACTTATGTGGTATATCTTAGTATCCATAATGAGTATTACCATTGTGGATGCTCTTAGTGTACGGTGGTCGCAAGTCGTAAGTTGTGATTGGTGGGCTGGTTGTGATGATTAAGAATTGTGGATTGGTGGTCATTCTTTGACTTGACAGTTGTGAAATTTAGTTGTTACTGTTGGATTGATTGTGAAGTTTAATTGTATTTAATAGTATAACTATGAAATATGTGGGCGTAGATACCCCGGAAAACCCCCCGTTAATGGTATGTGACTGGAATCGTTAGGATATCTAATTGATTTCAAAGTCGTCACCTATGTTTTTAAAAGAACATAAGAAAAACCTATTGTCTACTTGATTTTATAACCAAGAATTCAAATGAAGGAGTTTTGAGGGTTATATTACGGGATTTAGAGGGGAATTAAAATGTAGGGAGATAACATAAACCAACTTTAATATAACGACGTGATCATTGGGTCATGTTCAGTGTAGACACTGCATACACTTATAAAAGTCACAAAAAGAAGAAACAAGGAGTTATACCTAGATTTGGAAGGGAAAGAGAAAACTTCAAACTTGACCATAATAAGGATGTGTGTGTCCTAGAGAGATCTTCAGATGAGGGAGTTTTAGAGGGAGAGTGCCTTTGATGGAGGGTGCTTGAGGCTGAGAGATTTTATTTATTTATTTATTTTATTTTATTTTTTTGGGAAAATCTTAAGAAAATTCTTAAGGTCCTTTTCAACGGTGGATTGAGAGGGGGGGGGGGGGGTTAAAGGTGGAAGGGTAGTGTTTGAGGTCACAAAGATGGTATTCATCGGATCAAGCTAAAGAGTAATGGCCAGAGATGTTACAAATAAAAAACGAGGGGAAAAAGGTAAATAATCACAATCTGGAAGGTCAAAGGCGCGCACCTCTCGCCTATGGAGTCAGAGGCGGGTGTCCCTGGCAAGGGATGTCAGGTGTGCAAGCCTTTGATTTGCCAGAAATGCCTAGTTGCCTTGAAACTTGATTTCGTTATGCAATTAAGTCTTAAAACTAATGAAATCAGTCAGAAACTTAAATAAAAGATAACAAAAGTCAACAAAAAAATTAAACAAGGATCAAAGGTTGACCTCGCTAACTAGTCAAGTCCGAAACTAACGGAACCAGTCAAGAATTTAACGAAAAGTAGCGAAATTTAATCAAAAGAAGGAAACCAATGTGTATGCAGGCGATGACCCGCACAAGGAAATTGTAATTACATTTGTACACAGTCAGTATATGGTATGGACAATTTGTCTAAATAAAAAAAAAGATATAAATGGACAAAATACAAAATTGCACTTGTATATTGTTGGAGTTATTCACAAAATCCTTAGTCGGAATCATTGGTTGATGTTAATTTCATTATGTAATGCCGAAAATAACATAAAATGAAAATTTCGAGAAAAAATTGTTTTACACTCGTTTTAGTGTAAAACTTGTTTTCATTTCTTATTGTAAAACATAATCTCTTAATATAAAACAAGTTTTACACATCTCTTAGTGTAAAATAAGTTTTTCACAAAACTAACTCACCACCAGCCACAATCATGATTCAAGATCATCAAAACAAATTATAAAAATGGCTAGAATTTGAGATAGACAGATATCAAAATAAAATAGCTGTGTGACACTATAAAAATAAATAACCAGCAAGATGTAGCTTGGACCCAACTAACAAACAAAGATATTACTAACCCCAAAATTATATTTATAACCAATAAACAAATTACACCTTCTACCATCATCACTATTCTCAAGAAGAAAGATTGAACAAACCCAAAATTACTCAAATTATCTCAAACATTTTTTTTTTCTAAAAACAGAACAAACCAGAAAAACTCCTCATCAGTCACCAACTTGTCTTGTCTACTTTGATAATCACACAATCCCCATAAACAGTAAACAAAAATCACTCCCTCAACAAAATAATAATGGGATTAACAAAAAAAAAAAAAAAGAAGAAGAAGAAACAAAAGGGCTATACAACTGGTTAAACATAGCCGGGACGGACATCACCTCTCTCACCACAATCCAGAACAAATTTACTTCTACGCCCTCGGCTACTCAGAGCTTGTTGCGGCTACACAGGAATGACATCAATCTTAGAAGAGTCCTCGCACCTCAAAACAATGCCCTCGAGACTAGCCGGAAATATGCATTTAGACCACTGACAACCGGTTGGGATAGGCTCCGGTGGAGGCACAATCATCAGCACGTTGTCGTTTCTCTGAACAACTCCCATTACACTTACCGTGCTGCCTTCTTTAATGTACCTATTATTATCATTATCGACAAATGACAAAAACTAGTTAAGATGGTGGTCAAAGTCAAAGTCAAAGACCGTTGAAGTGAGAATGGTGCGGGGAAAGGTTAAAGTTTTGTTACCCTTCTTTCAGACGCATTATACGGTCATCACTTGAGAGGTTTCGCTCTCCCAACCACCTGAGGAATTGTGGTGACATGTCCTTGTTAGATTGGTCGATACTAACAACAGAAGATTCATCAACATACGGAGTCACCCGAGCACCATAACCAGTCTTAACCAATGCCCTCAACCCCGATTGGAAATCAGATATGTAGAAATCAACAACATGCCGCTGCGATTATACATTAAAAATAGAAACAAATATTAATATATCTTTTAAATAGGGAAAGAGTATTAAAGTAACACAAGGATTTTTTACGTTTTTTATGCTTGGCAAATCTGTTCTGACAATATGATCATACCAAAATATTGCTTTCTCACCTCAACTGATCGGAGACCCCAAGAAAAGCGGTGATGTGAGGGATTGGCAGGCTTTGAATCCCATCCTCTATACTCGTATAAACTTGTGGATGTATAAACACATCTAGGAACCCTTTGGTATGATGAATCAAGAGGAACATTTCCACAAGTAACCACCTTCAAAATTCCTCACCATATTAGACATAATTTAAAATGTGTTTATCTGAAGTTAAGAGAGATAAAAATAGTAATCCCTCCATCTCTAAATATAAAAACATTTTCAAAGAGTTTTGTCCCTAAATGGGTGTCCATATTTGGTTAAGTCACCAAATCCTATCTAGTCATTATCATGTTCTAATCTCCACTTGAAGTCATGATGTCACATGGTGAGATAATTAAGGGTATTAATGTATTTATGCTACAAAACTGCTTAAAAATCACCTTTCTAAAATTACCTTCAAAGTAAAAAAGGGAATCATTGAAGGACGGAAAGATTTAACATTTTTACAAAAAAGATAACAGGAAGAAGGGTTTTAATTCCTCTCCTTCTTGTTCTCTAACACTCTTAAATCTCTACCTTATCTAGCAAACGTTAACGAAAACAGCTTCCTTAGCAAAAGAGTTTGTTCTAAATTGAGCAAAACTTACTAGCGAAAAATATACAGCCTTGAACCTTAAAAATACTCTTCCACACAAATAGAATGCTGCAAAGGCTAGACTATTCGACCAAATGTCCTTTCCATGTCCGTAAAACTCCAACTTCCCAGATCAACCCACCAGAGGATAAAAAGCACAAGTAACCAATAAGGTGCACAATGGATAAAATAAAAAAGTGTATCTGACTTGATAGATGCGTAACTAAAAAGTTAATACTCTCTTTAGAGTCAATACCAAAAAAGGAAATATGATTTAACACTTCTTGGAAATTAAGAAATCCTAAAGATACGATTTTTTACCCCAACCGTCTATTACTATTAAAGATTCCAACTCTTAAGCTTGAAACTTTCATGGAAAGTGATATACCACAATAAGAAAAAGTAACAAAGATTGCAACATTGAGAAAGAGATCTAAATATCCACCGAACAATCAATAAATGAAACAAGAACGAACCAACCAAAAGAGAGAGATGTTACATACCCCAGAAACCTTGACAAATTGACCATCCCTCGCGGTTCGAAGCTCAGTATCTGGATAACGAGCAATGAAGCCAGTGACAGCTCTTCTTCCCCTACATGTATTCCAGGCAAACGCTGTACTGATAGCAGCAAAAAGAACAATAACAGCGATGAGAAGGATCGGATTGCCAACAGCTGCAAGAATAAAAATGCCCGCAATAAATCCCATCACAAACAGTAGAATTATGGACCAGAAGACAGTCTTCGGGAAGCTCTTAAAGAACGAATGTCCATTCTCCTCACTAAGGTGAGTCACAGCTTGGTTTTGAAGTATAGAGGCGTTATGCGATTTCATCGATCCGGTCGAATCCAATTGACCAGATACTTTCCGAGGAGCCCCTGATGAGTTGAGGGGCCCGGAAGTGATAGGCCCTGATGTGATGAGTCCTGTAGTAGGGAGAATCGGAGGAACGGGGCCGGAATTTTGGCGGGAAACATAGTTTCCTTGAGGACCAGAAGATTTCTTAACTGGTTCTCCATGTTTATTGAGCGGACCTGAATTGGTCTTCTTTAAAGAAGATGAACCAGGAATACCCCCAGAAGTCCGCCCCGCAGAATTAGGTGCCGTTTGGCTCATATGAGAAGCAGAGCCACCAAAAGAGCCTGTCCTTGTTGGAGCATTGCTTATAGGTCCAGATTTTCTTGACCTAGAACCATCAAGATCAAACATCTTGCCAAGCTCCCCCGACTTTTTGATATCCCCACCGGTGTAAATCACAGCAGACGAGCTCATCGTGGGTGCTCTTTCCTTTGGCTGCTCAGGCCGACCAGATACATATAGGCCACTGCTTAGCTGATGAGACGGAAATCGAGAACCCATGGGGACAGATTAATTACCAAGAGAAGTCAAACGAGTAATATCAAGCTTAGCCACCGGAAGCGAGCACTAAAGTAGAACTACCAAGCCTCAGAAACAGGTTCAGAACAATCACCCCAGAGCATCAAATGCGGGCAAATAATCACACCTAACAAAAAGTACAGGACAAAGGGTGTCTTATGTCATTTCCAGATCTGTCATAAGCAAACAAACTGTCATCTCCAAAACTTGAACCACAAAAAGAGGACTCAAAAGTAACAACAGGCTGTGTTCATTTGGATTGATAGATACATGATCAAAATCAGCCAACAAGCTAAAGAATCACGGACAAAAATCCAGTTTACAGTAATTTACCTATGTGGAGGTAGATACTTTCTAATCAAGTGATCTAGTCAAAATTCCATTTTGCATATGCACAATTAAGTAAAGAACAATGAGGTAAAAGAGAAACAAAATTCATGGATCTCAAAGCAGTTAAAATTTGAAACCTACAGTGATATTAGGACAATCTACTGAAAACCCATCGGGAAAAATCTATTCCAATCAGCCCCAATGAAGTGCAAATCAAGATCCCCAATCCAGCAAATTAAGTACAACAAAATCTGAAGAACTCAGCATTTATAGATCCAAAACAAGAACAATTGCAACTACAAAATCACTTACTACTACTCAATTCATGCAAAATCACACAATGCAATAGAGATCGGAATTCAAGAGGCCCTAAAAAAAGACAAGATTTTGAACTGAACAACATTACCAACTACAAAATCCAAAATCAAAATGGATTTTTTTTTTCCCAAGAAAAGAAGAAACCCAGTAAGCAAATCAAGAGAGTAGACATACCCACATTTTGAATTATCGAGTAGAATGAAAGAGATCAATGAAAAGCCCTAGAATGGTAGTAGAAGTAGTTAAACCAGAATTGGGGGAAAGAAAGCAAGACAAATGATGGAGAGATAAAAGAGACAGGCATGTGTTGTGAAAGAGAGTGATTGCACACCTGGAGGTTGAAACTTGAACAACTGCAGACATGGTTGATCATGAGAGAGAGAGAGAGAGAGTTGAAATGGGTGGGTTGTTTGTTTGCTGAAAAGGAACTGTGAGCGAGAAACCCAAAAGAGGGATTATGATATTTCACTCGAAAATGAGGAAAAACTGAAAAAAAAAAAAAAAAAACACGCACACACTTCACCTTCCTCCTTTGCTCTTCTTCTCTCCTTCACTTTTTCTACTACTCCAAACTTAAATGACCATTATACCCCCCCTCTCTCTTGTTCACAAAACATACTCACCCCGTCACATTTTAAATTGCAAAAACTAAGTTGTGCAAGCGAAAAGAAAAAATGGGGTAAGGAATAGTAAGTAGATTAGTTGATGTGAGTATGAAAAATGGGTCCCACTAATTAAAAAGTATTAAAAACTCTCTACTTTCAAGTTTTGTGATTTTAAGTGGGACATCCAAAATAAAAAAAAATTGTAATTTGAAATAGGACGGGAGCCTCCCTACACTTTTTTCTTTCTTTGTGGTTTTGGTTTCAAATTGGTTTGAAATATGGTTTTATTTCTCAATGTTGAGAGAGAAAATATCATGAAAATGTTGATATTTGTATAATGAATATAAGATTCGCTTTTGAATGTTGATATTTTTATGGTAAATATAAGCTTCGTATTAGGTGTGCACGATAATTACGGTCATAAGATTTTATAAAGTAAGGCAAATTAATAAGAAAATCACAAAACATTAAACACAAACAAAACTGAAAAAATTATTAGAATATTCAATTAATAATTAATGGGGTCTTCAAACACAATACTCCCTCCGTCCCAAAACACCTTGCATATTTTTTAGGATGCACATGAATTAAGGAATGAGTGTATATATTCAAAAGTATTGTGAGTGGAAAAGAGGTTGTGAGTATGATAAGTTGAGTGAGATTTACAAGTGGGGCCCAAAAGTATGTGTGTGAGTATGACAAGTGGGGTAGAGAGAATAAAAAAACAATATATTTTGAACATTTTAGGAGAGGGTACTTATCAATGGGACACCAAAAAAAATAAAAAAATATATGCAAAGTGTTTTGGGACGGATGTAATATCTAATTACTTACTGACACTAGTGTTTGTAAATTTGGGTTGTGATTTACGCGAGTATTACATGTACTTATGAGTAGATCGACTCTATGAACACAACAAGTAAACATGTTCCACAAAGCTATGTCAGATTGATATACTCCCACCGTCCCAAAATGATCTTCTAATTTATTATTTTTTATTGTTTCAAAAAAATCTTCATATTTCTACATTTTAGGCTTAAACAAAGCATGGTTAGTGAAGCAAGTGTTCATATCTTTAAAAAGTTTGAATAGTAAAATGCGAAAATCATTTTGGGATGGAGGGAGTATTGACTTATGAAGTAAGCATATTTCTTTTTGTCCTTCAAAGTTCATCAAATTTACAATAACATTTGGAGTGAATGTAAACTTTTTTTTTTTTTTTTTTTTGAAATACATTTTTTTTTTCTAGAACATCTACAAGAATTTCAAGCCATAAATGTTTTTTTTTTTTTTTTTTTTTTTGGGATGGAAGGAGTATATATGATTGAATAGCTTCCATGTCACTTCCTTATTTTCTTATAGTATGGAGTTGTACAAATGATAATCTTATTTCATTGTTTTAGTACAGCAAGGAATCATGTGATTTGTTTATATCTTTCCAACTGGAGTAGATGTTGTCCCTTATAACTAATTAATTATACTGACTATAGTGCTGAGGTTTGTGATTTACTCCCTCCATTAATAATATTTAAAAGATTACTATTTTGGGAAAAACAATTTATTTATTTTTTAAACAGATTAAAGTATTTGTGTTTTTTTTTTTTTTTTGGAAAACTCATATTTTGGTCACTAAAGAAGTATGTTTTTTTAAATGTGCTCATTGATGTTTTTTTTTTGTGTGCAGTGTCCTAACTCAATTATTGCAATGTTCTCACCAAGTTGACGGAAAAGTTAATTTTCTAACATATTTCAGTCACATGATGGCACGTGACTAACGTCCGTTGATAAATTAACACGTACATCATTGGAGTTAACAAGAATCTAACAAAAAATTTCTATTATAGCAATTTTACAGGCTACACTAATACTGCTAGAGCAAAAGTTTTTACTATCGTTGCGCAATATCAAGTAAGCTTTTAAGTACAATCATTTAAGTTGATAAAAATAGTCAAATGAAACTAATTACATATCAACATTTCTATAATTACAGTATAATTTTAACTCAATATATTTCTCCCATCGCATGTTAGAATATAACTAAAATATTTCTTACTCTACCACCAAACGCCACCACTTTTGTCACAAACCACCAAACTTGAATATAGCTCAAGGAAGAGTTGGTAGAGTTGTGAAAGTGTACCAGAAAAAAAAAAAGAAGTAAGTAAGAAATAATGAATTTTTATTACTTACTTAATATTAGCTCATTAAAGTATTTCAACTTTGATATATTTAGATTTTTATTATATATTTTTGAAATATATATTTCTAGGTTGGAAAATCATTTTCATAGAATTAACTAGACAATGAAATAATCATTCATTACTCATGTACTCCAATTTCCTTACATTAAAATTTGATTTAATACATTTGTATATGCTTTAACTAATGATCATGACTTGCTATAACTACCCTGAATTCCCTAGTTGGGAGAAGATATCTAGCGTACCGTGACGCGGTACCATTTTCAACACAATTTTTCACGATAATAGTTTTGTTCGATTTTAACAAAGTTACCGACTTGTTATATTTTCATTTGAAATTAATAACGATACCGTAATATTGTATTAAACTAACCCTCATTATCTACTCTTAAGATGAAGGATGGAATGTAAAATGTATTTCATTGTGGCCCAAAAATTTGAATGTAACAAACCCCTCTTTAACTTAAGTACCCATTGAGTTTTGCTTAATGTATAATCTAGTGAACCTTACATTTCCAACTACCATTTTCTTGAATTCGTTTCACTAATGCAATTTATTTCTTGATAAAGCTTTGTACTCCTCTGAAGCAAATTAAATTCAATATAATTTTTGCTTTTAACATTTTTACAAGTTTAAAAATGATCAATTATTAATGACACGCCCCAAGTCCCAGGATCCCCTAATAGAACCTCGAACCTGGTGCGCGTAACTAACAAGGAACAAGAAACTAACGGGAAACAGGAACATTACTTGTTAGAAACAAACTGACATGATATATATACTCAAGAGTAAGGAGCTAAGATAGCTCACAACGAGTTCTAGACCAAGAAAATTAAAATCAAACATGGTTACATACAGCGGAAGACATGCCTAGCACATAATCTGGCATCAATAGATGTCTAGGGACAACAAGTACTACACAAGTCTACCCCAAACAAGCCCTGAGTTTAACAACTCATATAACATCGTCCTCACCAAAGTGTAAAAGGACACTAGTCTCAAACAAGAACATCCTGCGGAGTACGTTCCCAGCTATGTCGAGCCTCACTGCGTACTATCCCCTGCTTTCCTGGGGGGGGGTGGGGGGAAACAAATAAAGGGTGAGATAAATCTCAGTAAGCTATTAACATGCAACTACATGACATGTTATCATGAAATTCCAGTAGATACTCAAGTAATCATATATCAAGTATCATCAAGTAACAAGTATAGGAGAGGCTAAGTCAACTCAACAAGTAATCAAGCTCAAGATATGATCAGGTAACAAGTAGTCAAGTAGTGTGAGAGGCTAGACCAACTCACCAAGATGCAC
This sequence comes from Campanula takesimana, assembly GCA_026119855.1. Lineage (NCBI taxonomy): Eukaryota > Viridiplantae > Streptophyta > Magnoliopsida > Asterales > Campanulaceae > Campanula > Campanula takesimana. The sequence goes on along the minus strand of JAOWBW010001627.1, from coordinate 141,142 downwards.
ATAGGCCTATCAAGTATCATTACCTGAATTCTTCCTTATTCCTCACAAGAATACCATTGTTGTCGATGCTTTTATAGCTGAGGACAACCACGATCGAGAACAAGAGACTGCTATGCAGTATATATGAAGACCCGGTAACCAGTGTCATTCCCAAGAACAAGATTCACGAGGTGTTCACGAGTTAGCATCCACTTATATCAGGCGTATTCCTCCAATATAGGATGCTAAGCCCTTACTATGGCCGGTAGTAAGGGAAAAGCAGACCGAATGCATAGACCCACGATTATTACTTATGCCCCAGCCCTCGCAATAAGCGTGAACCTATACACCCCTCTGAACCAAATAAGCCAGCTGGACTCACACGAGAATGCACAAGTAGATGTTTACTTGAACTACGAGAATAGAACTAAGTCCCATATTAGTGGACCAGTCTTTATGCACCATGTAATCATGTATCATGTGCTCACGAGAATATGCACCATGTAGTCATGTATCATGTGCTCACGAGAATATAAGTACACGTACGCAATCATTGCGAAGACAAATCAATATAACCATGGCACGTAGAGTGTCCATCTAACACGGTCAATCCAAGTTAGAGTCTATTAATAACAGACCTCAACCAAGTAGTAGGGTATATCATTTAATTATCACTTTGTCACATGCCAAGTTTGCACGTACATATTCATATCACGTTTAACACATTAAAGTGTCTATCACGATACCCTTACTATCAAATAGAGCCCAATACCTTAGACTCTAAATACGCAGTAGAATAGGTCACATCATACCTAGTCACAGTCATATCTCACGTATATGCATCGTTAGTAATCGAATACATTTTCCAACACATATTGCGTTCTGTAGTTATTCTTATTAACTTAAATCGTAGTATTCACGATTATATGAATTATCTTCATATTACACTAGTCCATATTTTCTTTAGGAACCCATTTCAAGACAAGATATCTTCTTTATTCTTTATATACTTCATTGAGTATATACACGATTAAAACCAATCACTAGCACTTTAGTGCTTATTCATAGCACTTCCAATATACACGTATCAAATTCAAATGTGTAGTAGAGTTAATTATTCTCTATCTATTCCCATATCCCAACTCTTTCGGTTATTCATACCATGTATCAAGTAATCAAGAAGTAACGTTCTATCAAGTAAATGTATGCAAGATTTGCATATACACATCAAGAATCTTTCAAGTTTATTACCATACACATATATTGGTGTCAAGGCACGTACAAGATTTTATAATCTTATATTCAAGTCTTAATCCAATTATCTTGATGTTCAAGTCATGTACAAGATTTTATTGTCTTATAATTCAAGTTACTATCTCAACTTAAGACATTCAAGACATTCAATACATATACAAGATTTTATCATCTTATATCCAAGTTCTCAATCCATTTCTTTGGATGGTTAAACATGTACAAGAGTTAATTATCTTATACTTCAAGTTCAAGCTAGGAAGATGAATTATACATCTTTCACGTATTATTTTCCAATCTTTTCCTTAGGACATTCAAGCTCAAGACATTAGTTGGTGCCCCCAAGGTACACAAACATTAACTTCAAGACACATAAAAGAGAGTTACTACTCTTATACTCAAGTTCAAGCTAGGAGGATGAATTATACATCCCATACTCACAAGTTCTTAATCCTATTACTAGGATATTCAAGCTCAAGATCTTGTTCTAGTATCCTTAAGGTATACAAACCTTGATTACAAGATACCTAGAAGAGTTCTTACTCTTATACCCAAGTTATCATTTAATTATGATTCAAGTCCACATTTTATTTGTTCACAAAGGGACTATTTTTCAGTACTAGAGTGTTCTACAACACTCATCTAGGCTATCTAGGGTAGTACCCTAAACCTAGACCAAGAATACTTCAAATTCAAATTAAGTAAATGAGCTATACAACTCATACTTACAAGTTCGTAATCCCCTACATAGGATATTCGAGCTCAAGACACTAATTTGGTGCCCTCTAGGTGCACAAGCATAGGTTCCAAGACAAGCATAACACATAAGTGCTTATTCATGGCACTTTCAAGACATAAAGAAGAGTTCTTCCTTTTATACTCAAGTTCTCATTTTAATTTAATGAGTAATCATGTTCAAGACTCACTTCTGATACCCCTAAGGTGTCACAACACTTGCTAGGACATCTTATCTTAAGGCTATATGCCTTAGGAAGGATAAGCTATATGCCTTAGGAGGGATAAGCTTTTAATTTAATTTAGATTTAAAACACTTTGGTTGGAACAGGGGACCGGGCGGACGCCTATGGTAGACCGGGCGGCCGCTCATCCAAGGATTTTTGAAACCAAAACTTCTGGCCAAATGGGCGGGCGCTTGGTGCCTAAGTGGGCGGGCGCCTGGTCCAATTTTCAGCAAACTCAATTTCTTTCCCAGGCTTAGAATTCTCCGTCCCAAGCGTAGGAGTAACTTCTACTAACACTTTCTAACATTCAAGATTGCATTTTAACATGCTCATAACATTTTTATAGAGATACTTCATTACTTTATCACTGTCCCACAAGTAATAGAATAATTCTCTTTTATTCCATTTAAATAATTCACCGTCCCAAAAGTGTAAGTACAATTTTATAATATACTAATATACCCATTTAGGGATACTTCCATTCATTTCCCCGTACCATAAATAATGGTACAATTTTTCTAATAATATTTAAATCAAGTTATTATTTTACCGTCTCACGAATAGGAGTATAATTTTTTACTAACAAATTAACCTCACCAAGAGTGCATAACCAAATTCCAAAACCATTACTTTCATTAATTCAACCCAAGGTGTATTTCCAGTATAAGTATACTCCCTTTGTCCCAAATTTACAAGTATCACAAAAATTGCTCAAAACACAATTTTAACAAGAACAAGTATCGGGAATAACATATATGCATGTTATTACAAGTAAGGGGGAGTCAATAGCTTACCTAGTCCGAAATCAAGTTGACCCAAATAAATTTCTGATCGGCCTGGAACACTTTATTCAACGCCACGAATATTTATCCGGGACCGGAATCACAAACAGAGGAATAATTAAGCTCGAGGAGTCGAGAATAGGAAGAATCCTAAACCAAACTTTAGAACAGAAAGAGACGTACAGAGAATTGGGGAAGAAATACTTCCTCCAGCAAACCAAAACAAGATATACTTGGAACTTTCCAAGAATTGCAACTAGGCCCCTCAAGTTCTAACTTTGACAAAAAGGCCCCTAAACTTTCAACTTTGACATTTAACCACCATAATTTTCTAAAGTAATTAAATAATTAACTCAAATAAAATAGCATATAAATATGCTAGTCAAGAATTTAACAAGCAAGTCAAGAATTTAACAAATAAGTCAAATATTTAACGAGATTAAGGATGGGCGTTACAATTAATACAATTTAATTAAGAAAATATCAATTGCAAAAGTGAAATCTCGAGAAAAACATGTGTTACACTCGCTTTAATGTAAAACCTGCTTTCATCCCTTAATGTAAAACAGAACCTCGGGCTCGTTTGGTAGCCTGATTAGATCTGGATATGATTATTAGCTCAATAATTTTGGTGTTTGGTAGACTAAATGCAACCCGATTAATAATCCTAGGTACAATTCAAATAAGCTTCTTATCCAATCTCATCCCCTCTAACCCCCTTCATATCTACCCATAAAAAAGGGTGGTGTAATTAATTCCCCGATTAATAATCTTCCGACTATTAAAACGGGCTAATCCTATCAGGCTACCAAACGAGCTTATGTAAAACAGATTTTACACACCTCTTAGTGTAAAAAAAGTTTTTAATAAGACTGACTCATTGCAAAATATTTCTCTTACCTACATTATTTCTTACAATATAATTAATAAATTCTAATTTTTTTAATATAAGGGTAAACGAATAATTTGAATATATTTGACCTAAAAACGACAATTATTTCCATTTAAAAAAAAAATAAATTAAAAGCGATATTTTGCCAATAAAGGTGACCATACAGGCTTAATCTAACTTTGTGGGTTTGTAGCTGAACAGAGGTGGAGAATGGCCCAAGACAAATATAAGAGAAAATGACTATGCTAACGAGCCCAGTTAACAGCAACATTATTAGAAACTAGGCTGGCCCATAGAAAAAAATCTAGAATAGGCCCATTACTGGGCTTTAAAGTCACACAGTTTACATGCATCTCCGGGTTAAACACCGGCCTTGCCGCCTAGTTTAAATTTATCAAAATAATAATTAATCCGTCTCTGTTATAATATATTATTATGTGAATGTCCTTTGAACCAGAAGTGTACAAGAGAAGCCTTGCAAGATTATCTTTCGCGAAGCTTACTAAGGAAGCTTTGTAAATATCTTCAGTGAAGCTTACTCGAGAAGCTTGGTAAATATCTTCAGAAAAGCTTACTAAGGAAGCCTTACTAAAGGATATTGTTTATCTTTATGGAAGCTTATAGAGGAAGCCAATTTCCACTTATAAATAGTAGGCTCTAGTTTTCATTTCAATAGACTTCAGAAGTTCTTAACTTCTACCTTTCTCTCTTGTACACTCTCTCTACAATAGTCTTGAAATAAAATAATATCTATTGAGATTATGCTCTTGGTTCTCCAGTTTTATAACACGTTATCAGCACGACTTCGTTCTAGTTCCAGATCCTGATCTATAGTCACCGGAGTAGGTACGGTATCTGTAAGATCTACCTAGTCTCTTTTCAAGTTATTTTAAAATTATATCTTATATATGTTTGCAGGATTTTAAAATAATAAGTGAATATAATTTTACGATATTTAAAATTACATCACAGTTAAAACTATGTGGAGAAAGAATAACTGATAACGATATGCTAAAGAAAACTTTCTCCACATTCCTTCTTTGATTTGCTCCTGCAGTACCAATATCGAGAAAAAAGTTTTAAAAGATATTCTGAATTAATCTCATATGGCTGATCAAAATAATGAGATCTTATTGAAAAACCACGAAGCCCGCCCCACTGGCTCTACTCCGTTCCCTGAAGTGAACGCGAGTATATATGATAATACTGAGCGAGGCCGAGAACGTGGTCGTGGACGTGGCCGTGGTCGGGGGAGATTTTATAATCGGTATCATAATAACAATCACCCCAATAACGATGGAAAAATTTCTCGCCACCAGAAGTGGAATAGAGAAGGTAATAATAAAATATCATCGACTAGACAAATTAAGCAACCGATAAAAATTGAGAATTTATGTTATCGGTGCAGAATGAAAGGCCATTGAGCCCGTACCTGTCGTATGCCTAAACATCTTGTTAAATTGTATCAAGCATCAATGTTGAATAAAGGGAAAGATGTTGAAACAAATTTTGTCTATGAAAACGATGATGTGAATCAAGATCCAACTACAAGTACACATCTGGATATATCATATTTTCTCAATCCAGATGTAAATGATTACATACTTAATGGGGGAGAAACACAAACTAACTAAAGTATCTGACTCATTATAATTTACTTTAGTGTGTTCTATTATTTCAGTGTGTGTGTGTTCTAACATATTTAACTTTTACTTATAAATATATTTGATTGTAAATGATGTTAATATTAGTACAATATGTGGTAGTACAAAGATAATTGATGGCTCCAGAAGAGCTAACATAGTACTACTAAGAGGAACAAAAATCAGTATAAAAATGCATTGTTTTCATTTATGTCTCAAAGAAATTTATTATGCTTTAAAGATATTCGTGAAAATGGATGTCATATTGAGACAAGTAATGAACGAGAGATAAAATATTTATGCATTACAAAGACTAAATCAGGTAACAAATATGTGATAGAAAAGTTACCTGTATTTTCCTCAAAAGTATGTTATACAAAGATTAACATAATTGAAGTACAAATGACAGTAAACCATAAGTTTACTAATATAAATGGTTTTAACAGTAAACCGAAAGTTTACTAATATAAATGGTTTTACCAGTAAACCAGAAGTTTACTGATATAAATGGTTATGCTATATGGCATAACCGGTTGGGGCATCCCGGTTCTAATATGATGCGAAGAATTATGGAAAATTCACATGGGCATCCATTGAAAAACCAGAAGATTTTTCAATCTAATGAATTCTCATGTGCTGCTTGCTCTCAAGGCAAATTGATAATTAAACCATCACCAGCAAAAGCTGGAGTTGAATCTCCAAAGTTTTTAGAGAGAATTCAAGGTAATATATGTGGACCGATTGATCCACCGTGTGGACCATTTAGATATTTTATGGTTTTAGTAGATGCATCTACTAAAAGTGTACAAGAAAAGCTTTGCAAGATTATCTTTCGCGAAGCTTACTAAGGATGCTTTGTAAATATCTTCAGTGAAGCTTACTCGGGAAGCTTGGTAAATATCTTCAGAGAAGCTTACTAAAGAAGCCTTACTAAAGGATAGTGTTTATCTTTATGGAAGCTTATATAGGAAGCCAATTCCACCTATAAATAGTAGGCTCTAGTTTTCATTTCAATAGACTTCAAAAGTTCTTAACTTCTACCTTTCTCTCTTGTACACCCTCTCTATAATAGTCTTGAAATAAAATAATATCTATTGAGATTATGCTCTTGATTCTCCAGTTTTATAACAGTCTATCAATAATAACAGATAATTTGGCAGGAAATCATTTTTTCCATAAGTTATAAAAAAAATTGTTCTTAAATATACAGACTAGGTGTTTTAACGCTTAAACTCATTGTTTTTAGAATAATACTAGGGGCACAAAAAAGTCACAAAATCTTGCTCACAAAATCCTAGGTGTAATGATTTTATTGGTGTTATTAAGTAGAGTGTGGCGGGTCCATTATCGATGCAACCAATAAAATATTGCCACCTCATTGTGTGAGCTTATTTTGTGACCCTAGCATTGCTCTTGTTTTTAAGGCTTAACTCTAGGGCTAGTCATTTGTACCAAACCAACCAACCAACCGAGTACCTACCGAACCAAAGCGTTTGGTATACCGAACGTTTGGTACGGTACTACCGTACCGATTATGCATTCTTGGTTGGTACACGGTACACAAATATGAGTTTGGTTGGTATACCGTGTACCAAGTATATTTTTAAATAATTTTTATTATATATTTAATAGAAAATATATAAAAAAACTAAAATCTAATTTAATCTATATCCAAATACGTAATTCAGATTTCATTGTGAGTCCTATTCTGTTTTCAAGTGTTGAAACAGGTAAAAAAATATGAAGAATACATTTATCATAGAAATTGAGGCCCCATTTCATTAAGTTGTTTTTAATTTTTATGGTGTCAATTGTGTAGTTGCAGCAACTTAAATACTCCCTCCGTCCCAAACTAATGGTTACTAATCCCTTCGTCCCAAAGAAATGAAATTTCAAGCACTACCTCCGTCTCAAAATGAATTTCCATTTTTTTTTTTCAAATGTACTATTGATAAATAGCGAATTTGAAATTACTTTGGACATTCATTTGGGGACGGAGTGAGTAATATATTTTGCACAAATGCTCTCCACTTTCAGACACTTTTCTAATTAACAAAAATCTGAGAGTAAGAAAGAAAATTCTTTTAAATCGATGTTGTTCATGTTTGATGAATGAGGAGTCCGTGAAACTACTTTCTTTTACTATTTGATTTTGGGACAGGGGTAGTAACAGTTTCCTTTTGTTAGGCTAAGTAATGAAGTAAAATACTGTATTAAAAGGTAAAAGTTTGAAGTTTCCGCATTCATTGTTGGGATGGAGGTAGTAACTGTATCTATTGCTATGATCGATTGGTGTCAACATGAGACTCTTGCCTTGTTGACTAGTTTTATGTCAATGTTGAATTAAGTAATCAATATTTTTCTGTTTTTGACTCGCGTTCATCTTTGTTTTATAGTCGTTTTTGCATCATATTCCACATTTGGTATAAGCTAGTAACAACCGTACCAATTAAGTTGGTATACCGACTTAGTTGGTTGGTAATGGTACATATTTTTATGTACCAAGTTAAACTTGGTTGGTACTGGTATAAGCAAAATATAACTGATATACCTACCAATCCAGCCCTACTTAACTCACTATTTTATTTGTAGGTTTTTTAAGGCTTAAACTCGCTAACTTAAGAGTGAAACTATACAAAAAAGATAAATCTTATAACTTATGGAGAAAACCAGTATCCCCCAAACTTACTCTAATAATAATAATAGATTCCGCGACTCATTTATTAAACTATTTAGAGTAAACGGGCATTCGCTTAGGTGATATTCGAGTAACCTGTAGAATGTTTCTTCAAGAGAGGGAGGTACATGCTTCGACCCCTCCCATGTTAAAAAAAACACTAGTGAGGAGTACATTTTATTTATTTCTGTTAGACATTATTTCAAACCGGGAATTAACAAGCCATGCTTTAACTATATAAAGATCTTGCACTACTCCTCTTATTGTCAATTGGTTTGAGATGGAACCTCAGACTGCGTATTAGAGAAATTATCTCACATCGGGAATCAATAAGCCATGCCTTAACTATATAAAGATTTTAGGCTATTCCTCTCATTGCTAATTGATTTTGATATGGAAACTCGAAAATATTAATGTAATTCCATTAATCTTTCCTTAGATTTGAACAAAGGGAGATTTTCTTAAAAGCCCTTCATTCTAACTTTTATTTCTAAAGAAGACACAATATTTTTCTAATTGCTTAAAAACCCAAGGGACAAAAATAACCAAGAATACCCCTAACTACCCCTTATAAGGGTGCTCCCCCTTTCCGGGCCATATTTTCAGGTCATATTTTCATCCCGCTCTGAGATTCATGTCTCAGACTCTTAGAAACACTGAGAATCATGTCACAGACCTATAAAAATACTGAGACAAGTGTCTCAGACCTATAAAAACACTGAGAGACATATCTCAAACCTATAAAAACACTGAGAGATGTGTCTCAAACCTATAAAAACACTGAGAGACGTATCTCAGACCTATAAAAATACTGAGAGACATATCTCAGACCTATAGAAACACTGAGAGACGTGTCGCATACCTATAAAAACACTGAGAGACATGTCACATACGTATAAAAAATACTTAGAACTATGTTGCAAACCTTTAAAACATTGAGAAACGTGTCGCAGACCTATAACAATACTGACAGACATGTCACATACTTATAAAAACACTCAGAGACATGTCGCAGACCTATAAAAACAGTGAGAGACAAGTCACATACCTATAAAAACACTGAGAGCCATGTCGCATATCTATAAAAACACTAAGAGACATGTCGCAGACCTATAGCCATGTCTTACACCTGTTAAAACATTGAGAGCCATGTCGTAGACCAATAAAAACATTGATATCCATGTCTCAAACCTATAAAAACATTGAGAGTCATGTCTCCGACTTATAAAAACATTGAGATACATGTCACATACATATAAAAACACTGAGAGCTATGTCACAAACCTATAAAAATACTGAGACAAGTGTCTCAGACCTATAAAAACACTGGGAGACATATCTTAAACCTATAAAAACACTGAGAGACGTGTCTCAAACATATAAAAACACTAAGAGATGTATCTCAGACCTATAAAAATAATGAGAGACATATCTCAGACCTATAGAAACACTAAGAGATGTGTTACAGACCTATAAAAAAACACTGAGAAACATGTCACATACGTATTAAAACACTGAGAAACGTGTCGCAGACCTATAACAATACTGAGAGACATGTCACATACCTATAAAAACACTGAGAGACATGTCGCAGACATATAAAAATAGTGAGAGACAAGTCACATACCTATAAAAACACTGAGAGCCATATCACAGATCTATAAAAACACTAAGAGACATGTCACAGACCTATAGCCATGTCTTACACATGTTAAAACACTGAGAGCCATGTCGTAGACCAATAAAAATATTGATATACATTCCTCCCGGACTAAGGTTCTTACTTTGAATTTACATGAAGATTAAGAAAAAATAATTATTGTGAGTATGAAAAATAAAATAGGAGAAAGTAGGAGAGAGAAAGTGGGTAAAAAGTTTTTTTTTTTTTTAGAATGACAAATGAGTCTCATTATACATTATACTCCCTTCATCCCTCTTTAACTTACAAAAATTGAGTTGGTCACATTAATTAAAGAGAAAGAGAAAAAGTTGATGTGTTGTGAGTATAGATGGTTCAGTAGGAGATAGAAAGTGGGGTAAAGAATAGTGAGTGGATAGTTGTTGTGAGTATGACAAGTGGGTTCCATTCTTTTAAACGTATTAAAACATTTTCATTTTGGGTCTTTGTAGATTAAAGTGGGACAACCAAAGGGTAATTTTTGTAGATTTAAGAGAGACGGAGGGAGTAAATAATACTCCCTCCGTTTCATGTCACTTGAGACTTATTTCCTTTTTCGTCCGTTCCACATCACTTGAGACTGCCCAAAATGATAAATAATATTTACTATTCTTCCCACTCATTCTCTCTCCTACTTTACTTTTACACTCATAATACCAATCAACTTACTATTCCACCCACTCATTCTCTCTACTATTTAATTTTTCATACTCACAAATACCTCCTCCCACTATTTCTCTTCTTACTTTTCCATAATTTGTGTGCCATAATTTTTGCTCTTCAAGTCACATGAAACAGAAGGAGTAAATAACTAAGAATTATAGTCCAGAATAAAATAAAAAAGAAAATAAAAACATTTTTAGTATGGGAGAGAGAGAGTATCACACTTTCTCACTCATGTTCACATAATTTTATTTTATTTTTTTGTTCTTATTTTTTGTAATTAAACTTTGAGAGTAATATTATTGTATTTGATTGAGTATCTTCTCAACTGTCTTATCTGACTCTCTCTACTCAAGTGCCCTAGAGGCTTCTCTTCCAAAACACAACTTGGCAGCACCCTACACTACAACCACCTTTCACCTCGCTCTAATTCCTGCAAAAAGACTATAAAGAGTAAAAAAAAAACCCATCACTTCTCTCTGCAAAAATATTTCACTATTCACTTATTATAAACCCAAAAACCAAATCAAATTAGACACATCTCACTCTCTCTCACACACTTCCTCTTTCTGCAACTGCAACCATGGACTTCCATACGAAGCAATGGAGAAACCAGCAACAACAGCCTAAATTGTCACACCCCTCTTCTTCCCCCTCCCTCCCTGATTCTCCCCTCTTTATGTTTTTCTGAATCCACCATTACTGCCGGTAATTTCATCTTCATCTCTTACGTTGACGTGTGCCATAGGATCTTTATATTTTCCTTAGCGGTGTCGTCAACGATTTGTATCTCCCTCCGCCAAACCCGGCAAGTTAGCAGAACCATCAAAGATCTGCTGGCTATTGCACCATCTATGCAGCCATAGCCGATCTGAAATCTCCGGCGTGTCAAAAGACAGTCGACGAAGTTAACTTGGAAGAGGGAAAAGGGCCCCAAGTTTTCAGGTCTAATTGACGATGGTGGCGTGGTATTTTCGCCGAAATATGCAGATCTGACCGGTGATTGAGGAGATTGGACGGACATCTTCGCCCTCCAAGTCTTGGCCAGAATGGAGAGAGGGGACGGAGGAGGGGGAACCGGCGCCAGATCCGAACGAAGAAGCAAAGGAGAAGCTAGATTTGGGAGGTCGAAGTCCTAAAGGTCGCCGGAGAGGTCGCCGACGGGTGAGATGGATGACGGGAAAGGAGGTTTTACCGTTTTAGAGAGAGAGAGAGAGTGAGGGTTGAGAGAGAAAGTGTGTGTGAATGAGTGAAGGAGGGGAGGGGTAATTTCGGGATTAAAGTATGTCATTAAATAAACAGAGGACCTAATGGAAATAAGCTTTCCATATAGTGGACCCAAACGAAATAAAGGAAATTGTCTGTCCTTTTTGAAAAATTTCTTTTGTTTAAAGGACTTTTGAGAATTTTTTCCTTGAACAAATATCATTATCTACTTGAGATTTGATTTTGTATCATTGCCTAGTTAAGATTTAATTTTGTATGAATGTCCCTTCTGGCAACTTTATGTAATTAAAACGTACAATTTGCCCTTAAATCTTGGCTATAAAGTCCAAAAACGGAATTAATCACTTCTAAGATTTAGAGTAGAAAAATGAGATGAAAAACCAATTATAAAAAAAACACAATAATATTTGCTTACACTTCAGATATAGACCAATACAATCAACCAATCCTGATAGACTGATAAAAAGGTAGGAAAAGGATCACATGAATTAGGAACTTTCACTTCTTAGGTTTACCAATTAGGTTGCTCATAATTATCCACATTCTTAGGTCATAGTGTTTCCAACTCATAATTTTTGAGATAAGGTATTGTTTATAACCATATTACAATATACTCTCTCCGTCTCTTTTTTTTTTTTAATTTTCCAGTATTTATTGTCATAATTTTTTTTTATTTTTATAATAACAAAAAACTTGTGTGAGACGATTGCATACGTGAAACGGGTCCCATTGTGAGAGTAAATGATTTGCCCTTTTATAAGCAGGGCGGGGCAAGCCCATTTCCTCTCTCTCAACGAGACCCATCTCATGTGTGAGACAGTCTCACACAAGAGTTCCTCAACTTCTTTTATAATTTATAATTTTGACTTACAATTGTAATAATAAAGTAAGTGTTTACAGTATATTTTTAAAAATATTTAAATAATCAAATAAAAATATCATTTTGTGATATTGAATACCTCTTTAATGGCCTACAATAATATTGGATATGTATGTAAGATTTCTCTTTATGATGTTAGTCATAACTCATAATGTTGTTGTGGACATCTTTGTTAGTATATCAAATACTTGAAGTGTCTAGAGTACCAATTGCAAGAGACAAGCCATAATATGTGGTTTATAATTTTACAACTATGTTATGCAATATCCATTTATTTATACAAGTGAAAGTGAGTGAAATATCTATATACTCCAAATGCTAAAAGATTTCATTAAAATGACACTTTTGAAGAATATCTAAAAAATATTTTTAAATTATGGACTATTACTCTCACTTATGCTCCCTGCCTCCCCCCACTCTTTGTTCTTTCTCCCTCACATAAACACACATATTATAGCACAAGTTATCTCTTTATTATGCTCATATCTCTGCCTTAAAAAAAAAAAAAAAAAGCGACTGTAATAATGGATGACTCTTAATGTGTGAGTAAGACAACATAATATACAAAAGAACCCACGAGATATGTATCGCACATAACTTGCAAAACATCATTAGAACGCCAAATCACTGCTTCGCTACGTGAAGACGTGATTTAGGCATCCGCTGTCGTTGGATGGGAAAACTCTATTTTTCTGTATCGGAATTTCATGTTTTATTTATACTATTTCCTTATTATCACTTGCATTACTCTAATAAAACAAATAGGATTATGAGTGAAAACCAATGTAACGAGTTGATACAAAATGGGATCCACCAATCAAGAAAAGCCCCAAAACACAATTTGGAGTAATGCAATCACAAGCCATTGAACAAAAACACACAAACGTAGGATTGCCATTTGCCACACATATAAACCCACCACAAAACACCAAAAATTGCCTCCAAATTCAAATCATTTTACTCTGTTTTCTTTTTAGATCCCTAACAAAAAAAATCTCTTCCTTTTTCTTGATGCACGTGATAACCCGCCAACCAATAAAAGACAGTCCACGTCAGCCCTAGAATCTAGTGTTTCCAATTAAATATTGACATGTCATCAGATAAGAAAAGGGTTTCCCATAATTATATCTACTTTGGTCTTGAATGAAATATTTTTGCAGGTGACATACTTGGGAAAAATATTGAATCAGGGATATCCATGCTTGCCCATGATTAGGATAACAGGATTAGATATTTCCTTTTACCATACTGCCCAATATAGTAGCTAGGAAAATGAAATACTCCTTCCGTACCAAAATGATTATGTCAATTCCATTTGACTATTCAATTTTTTTTTTTTATGAATATGAACACTTTTTTCATTAGCTATGTTGTATTTATACACATTTAAGCCCAAATTATAAAAATAGAAATAACTTTTCGTTTCAAGATAGAGGAGTATCACTTTAATAGCTAATTAAAACTTACACTAAAAATGTGAATTTATTCATTTCAACAAAATGTTTTACAATGTGTAATACAATTTTACATTGATTAGTTTTCACTTGCAAGAGCGGTGCAGTAAAATGAGTACTGCAAATGTTTGAAATCCAATAGTGATGATAGTATCTCATTTCTCATGTTATGTAATTGAGATAAACTGATTGTCTGGTAAGAGTTCCATATATTATTCAATTAATTTTAGTTACACAATGCAAAGAAAATGCAACCACTTATCACACTACAACGTAACACTTAGATAACAGTTACAACCAAAAGGTTTGTGCACAAGCGGCATCTTGAACAAGTATGTGCTTATAAAATTCATTTTAAAAAAAATAGACGGATACATTAACTCATACTCCCTCCGTCCAATTTCAAATTGCAAATACTAGGTTGGCACGGGGATTAACGGAAAAAGTGAAAAAGGTGATGTGTTGTGAGTGTTGATAGTTGAGTGGGAGAGAGAAAGTGGGGTAGAGAATAGTTAGTGGGTTAGTGGATGTGAGTGTGCAAGTGGGTTAAAACTTGCCATTTTTGGATTTTGCAATTTTAGTTGGGACACCCTTTTTGGCAACTTTTGCAATTTGAAATAGGACAGATGGAGTATAAAAAGTAAAACAGTTTTAATCGAATTTTAGAACTAAGGTTATAGTGGTAAATGACTATAAAATAATTGAACTGTGCTGAAAGTGCAAAAACACACACACACACACTGACCCAGTGGTCCTAAACTAAAAACTGCAGAGAGAGGAGGCCCTGTCCTGTCGCTTCCCCTGTTCTCATCTCCAATCTCTTCCCCCCAATTTCACACCCCAATCCTCACTTCTCACTCACACAGAGTGAGAGAGACCAGAGAGATAGAAAGAGAGAGAGTGAGAGAGGCCAGAGAGAGAGAGAGAGAGAGAGAGAGACGAGAGAGAGAGAAAGAGAGAGAGAGAGAGGAGAGAGATTTTGGGGTCCTCTCCTCTGCTATTTGTACAGAGCTCTCACAACGGTTCATTTTCCTTTCTCAGTTTCCGACCCCGTGACTTCCCCCTTCCCTCTGACCCTTCTCTGCCTCCTCCTGCAAATACCCAACTCCAACTCTTTTGATTCCCCTTACTGGATAATCTTCCCCCCATCAAGATTTTTTTTTAATATATATATATAATTCCATTTTTTTTCATGATAACTTCTAATTTTGGGGCTCTGTGCACCCCATTTCACCCATTCCCTTCTCCAGATTTCTCCCCATATAAATAATCTGCTGACTTTCCTCTTTTAGCTTCAACAGTTAATCGTACAATCATTTCTGGGTTTTTTTTTTCTTTCTATAATTCCAATTTCAGTTTGAGTTTTCTATCTGTCTCGATGAACTCAAAGATTGCATTTTTATAAGGGTTTATAGGATTCCCCTTTTGGGGTTTTATAAAAGGAGGCTTCTTTGGTACTATCTTCATTCTTTTCTTGTTTACTATATCAACTTTTGGCTTCTTTCTCTTTTTTTAAAAGGGATACTCTACTTTTATTTATTTAGAAATAATTAGTTCTTTTTCTGGGTTTAGGGTTTTGTTCCCTTTTTGTTTTACCAGTTCAATTCCAATCCTACTACTTCAAGATTGAACCCCAACAAATCTTTCTCCAATTTTGTGTAGAATCTTGAATTGAGTTTGAGAACTTACAACTTTCTTTATTGTATTTGAGGTGTGTTCAAGTAGAATTTTGACAATTGTCATAGTTTTGGGCTAGTTTTGAGATCTGGGATTCTTGATTTTCCATCAATTCTACTCATATTTGCAATTTCAAGATAGTTTTTTTTGATGGGTTTCCTTGAATTTAGGGTTTAGTGAAGAGTTTTATACTCAAATAGGATCTTGATTTTGGGTATATTTTGAACATCTATAAAGATGTCTACTTGCTTAAGTGGTGGAAGGGCTTATGGTTTTGCCATTGAAATCATCAAATCCCCATCATCTACCTCTAGTAGAACTTCACACTCATCTTCCCCATCTTCAACAATCTCAGAATCAAGCAATTCTCCAGTTACAATCTCTACTCGAAAACCTCGAACCCCTCGAAAAAGACCCAACCAAACCTACAATGAGGCAGCCACTCTTCTTTCCACAGCTTGCCCCAATGTCTTCTCAACCAAACACATCAAGAAAATCTCCAAATTCACCCCACAACATAGCTATAGCCATTACTTCAATGAGCTCCCTGAACTAGTTTTGCCTTTCAGAGTAATCGAAAACTCCAGTTTCTTACTCCATCCACCTATCTTAGAACAACAACCTAGTTGCAGAGTTGAGCCGAAGGTCGTGAGTTCTTGCGAAAAGCCATGTTTGAGCCCGGTTGAAATCAATTCCTCCTCCCAATGGAATTCGAACTCCATGGAATTATGCGAGGAGCTCCAAGATGATTTTGATACAGAATCGATGCTGGATGAGGAAATGGGAGAGGGGATTGACAGTATAATGGGAGATATAAACACGGAAAACGACACCATCGATGAATCCAATACAAGTTCTTGTTACAATGGTCTAATGAACAACACTTGTTATGGCTACCCAATGGGATTAGGATTCAACAACTCATTCGATTTCGGATTCGGAATGAGGAATTCTGTCAGAGCATTGAGAAACGTGGACGAGGGAAATTGGTGGAGTTTTCCGACGGTAAAGATCTCAGACATTACGCCGAAGGCGAAAAAGATTGTGGAGGAGAAAAAGAAGAAGAAGGTTGAAAAGACGGTGGAATTGAATTCAATTCCGACGCCGGAAGAGAATTCAATTCCGGTACCGAGTGCTCGATTGCTGCTGAAATTGAACTACGCCGACGTATTGAATGCGTGGTCGGACAAAGGAAACCCGCTTCCAGATGAGCTTTCCGGGCCGGAGTCTCCCGGAGGAGCCGGAAATGATATACATGTAAGTTATTCTTTCTCCACGCCAGGAATTATAAGTTCGTTGAATTAGTTAATTCTGTTAATTTAGTTAGTGGCTAATTTAAGGAGGTAAAGCACGTGTTGGACTCGTGCTTATGTTTAAATATATATATTTTTTTTGAAATAAACATACAGACATATTATTAATAAGAACAAATGTTTAGAAGTCGGCTATCCACAAACAACGGAAGCTCGACCCAAACAGTGGGGCTAGCATTTTCAAAAGCTACCCTAGAGACAACATCCACCAAATCATGGATGAACCAAAGAAGATATCGACAATCACCGAAATCCTTCATGAATACACTTTTACCAGGCTTCCAAATGGATGACATACTTCCTTCCAAGCATAAATTCAATATGTTAGTTTCGGGAGAAGAAGCAACCAAATCGACAATTAATTCATCTTCCTCGTGGTGTAGTAGATTGAGATTCGCCAACAAAATATCCATAGTAGCAACGAGAGTAAAACACAAGACCCTCAACAAAGGAGGGGAATCAAAAGCCCCTCAACATAGGGGCCCTCGACATAGGAGGGGAACCAAACAAAAACATAAAAACATGCACTTATTTAACATAAAATCCTAATTAGAACAAAGTTTGAAGAAGTAAAAACTCTAGATCTAATAACTAAATTCCTTAATTGAACTTTAATGTTGAGAAACGAAAGGGAAGAACAAATTCAAATCATAATTTGACATGCACACACATATAAAATGTTTTTAATTAATTAAATTCTAATCAATTTTTTATATAAAATTAAATAAGTTAGTATCTTCTTCTTTTTTTTTTTTTTTTGATAAAAGTTAAATATTTCGTTTAGGACGTACTAATTGTTGGTCAGACAACCGTTGACATCATTCAAGCATTTGTTCTTACTTCATTGTCTAGACATTTTTGTAAAAATTTTGAATTTTAAATGACAGCTTTTGAAATTATCTGAGACTTTTTCGTTAATATATTTTACAGTTTGACTAGAATCTGAAGAAAATGAAGTAATGCAATTGGTTCCTTATTTTAATGATGATACAAACAAGTTAATATTACTTCTGAATTGTCGTTTATATGGGTTTTTTTTTTTTTTAAAAAAAATAATAATTATGTAATTTGTATTTAATTAAATGCAGGTAAGGCTGGCACAAATAGACTTATTCTCGGACAACGGTGGATTGAGAGAGGCAAGCGTAATGAAATACAAGGAAAAGAGACGCAATCGATTGTTTTCAAAGAAAATTAGATACCAAGTTAGAAAAGTAAATGCTGATCAACGGCCTAGAATGAAGGTACTTCAATCCCTTTACTAAGTAAGTTCTCTTTAATGATTGGCTTTCGGTCGGTCGGACCCAATATTCTAGGTTGTCATCACGTCCGAATGATTGGACTTTCTATTTGAATGAAATCAAATTTAAAGTACTATTAAAATAAAAATGTGACTAAATTTTTGAAACAGTGGAGCGACTATATATATATAAAAAAAAAAAGTTGATTTAATCATTAAAAAAGTCACTCTAATCCCAATGACACTAAAGAGAATTTAATTAAAATTATGTCACTTAAAGTCACATGCTAACAATTTGTTCATTCTGTTTGTCTCCCATTGCCAATTCTGACATTACATTAAACAATTCATCATTTGGACACTTGTGAGAGAGTAACATGATTTATTTTTTTAAATCACAAAATTATATATTAACAACCATTTTAATTTTTGTCATTTTGGGTAATTGTTGTTGCAGGGTAGATTTGTTAGAAGGCCAAATTCTCCCATCAGTGAGGAAGGATGATGTCAGAGAAAGAGAAGCTGGCTGCTCCTTTTTTTATTTTGCTGTTTTTAGTTTTGTAATTTTTGTTAATTTTCTTTTCTCTTTCAATTTTGATAAATCCAATTTTCTGAATAGATGAATAAATAGGTAAGAAGAGTAATAGGAAGGATGAAAGTCCAAACAATTTTGTTCTATATTTCTCCCTCTCTTTTTATTCTGTGTCTGTGTGTGTCCACAAGCATAAGGCTGTAAACGAGTCTGAGTTTGAACGATTTTGTTCCCCATTTCTGTGTTTATTCCATGTCTCTGTGCGTTCTTGTTTATATATATATATATATATATATATACATATATAGATATTTGTTCAAAGAAAATATATATACATGTATAGATATATACGCACACACAGACACTCACATACATCCCATATCAATTCCCTCTTAGCTTATTTTCCCTATGTTAGCAAAGGATTTAAGCTAAATTTTAACAGCTGATACTATACATATAGAGGACAAGTCCTGTACATTCTTACTAAACAGTTGGTATAGATATCATATTTGTATAGGCAAGCTGCATATCAGACACAAAATTGATATGTATATATATATATTCAGAAAGAGAGATGCAGAGAGAGAAGTAATGCATATCTTGATCATGCTTTTTTCCTTCACCTCTACTACAACAGGAACATACATTGTAGTAGCCTTCGCGTTAATGGTATTCTCGGCTAGTAGCTCTGGCTCCGTTCCTTGTACTCCAACTATGGAGTTGTCGTTTGCATCAGGAACAACTCTCCTTTTCTCCTTCGTTGCCTTCTTTCTCAACAGTTTCAAGATCATATCGTCTCCTAATTCCTTACCCTGAACTCAAAACATGAAATCCGACCATTAATTATGATAATTTATTCGTTTTAGCCAATATTGTCAGTAAAAACAAACTCCTCCATCCCCCAATTAGTCTCGCTTTCCGTTTTGGTTTGTCTTAAAAAGATAATCTTGAAAAGAGCAACTTGGTGCAATAAGAGCTCCCATAAAGATAAGTCTCATTTCTCAGGAAAGTACAAGCAAGGCATCATTCTTGAAATTTGATCTTTTTTGGTGGAAAAGAGCTCCCTTGATATGTACTACCCCCGTCCCATAAAGATAGTCTCATCTTATTTTTAATGGTCAACCTAACTGAACTTTGATCAAACTCTAATATCAATCTCAATGTCCCAATGAAATTCTAGAAACGGTTATTGATGTTTAGATTGACATTAGTGTTGGTCAAAGTTCACTTGGGTTGACCAACAAAAATCAAATGGGACTAACTTACCGGTCGGTTCTGGGGACAAAGCGAATAAACAGATAGCTGCAGGATGTAAAGCCAACCCATACCTTGTTCTCATTTGCTGGTGAAGAAAGTGAGGCTCTCTCTTGGATATGTTCTTTGAAGAACTGGCTACTGATTGCGAATTCTTTCTCCTACGAAAGTTTGATCATTTTTGGTATATCGACCAAATTTGCAGGTGATATAGCTTGCACTATCATCTGATCAGCGGGTTTTTTTCCTTCTCGACTATTGATTCAGGTACTTTTGAAATAACCGAACTAATAGTCTCAGTCGGTTTTCCACTGTCCCCCTGTCCAATTCCAGGAGAAACATATTCAAATTTAGAACAGCAGGAGATATAAGCAAATCCAAAATACAGCAATTTAAGATTTTCCCGTATTACATTTCAGGTCCCAAGGATGTAAGAAGCATGCATCACCAAACTGGAACAACTTTTTTGGACATTAATTTTGAGTCGGAGGGAGGACCTATCATTCAAATTTCACAAAGTAAGAGTAACACCATAATGACTGTTGATAATCTAAAGGATTGGTTTCTTAGGGATGACAGGATTTGAACCTGTGACATTTTGTACCCAAAACAAACGCGCTACCAAGCTGCGCTACATCCCTCCAATTAGCCTACAGTGTCATTGTAGAGAATTCCTGTCTTGTTTTCCACAACATTTTTTCTTCTCTCGATTCTATATAGTAATATATACAATTTCTCTGTCTATTTCGTCTTTTTAGTCTGATTTAACATACTCCCTCCGTCCCATTTGAAGCTTCACCTTTGACCCAAATGGATGTCCCGTTAGA
The DNA here is from genome assembly GCA_026119855.1 of Campanula takesimana. Lineage (NCBI taxonomy): Eukaryota > Viridiplantae > Streptophyta > Magnoliopsida > Asterales > Campanulaceae > Campanula > Campanula takesimana. The sequence continues at coordinate 120,211 of JAOWBW010001627.1, read as the reverse complement.
AGCTTCACCCTTTCCTAAAATGGTAATAAATGTAGGTCCCACTTGTCATACCCACTCATCTCTTCCTCTCACATACTTAAATTATGGGGCCCACTTGTCATACCCACTAACTTTCCCCTCTCACATATTTAAATTGTAGGCCCCACTTGTCATACCCATTAACTTCTTCCCTCTCGCAACCTTTCTTACACTCATCACTTTTCTTAATTTGTGTGTCATCACCAAAATGGTGAAGCTTCAAATGAGACGGATGGAGTATACTAATAGTTATTCATAAAATACTTCTATCCAGATGAAAGAGGGAACGGAACCCGTCCAAACATAAGTAATTCACAAAAGACCCATATTTTTTGTTAGTTCACTTCATTGATCAGCTCTTGATTGAACGATTTTGGAAGAGTTATTCCATCTAAGACAACACTAATTCACGACCCGTTTTCAAACACAGTTCCTTCTGGTATAATTTATTTTCAACGATTTTAATACTTTCATTCTTTCAAGTTTTTAATCCTACATTTTAAGGATAGTCCCGTTTGACTATTCAAACATTTTAAGGATTTTTATTGTTTTCACCCATCAGATTCTATTTGTGTTCATATATTTACCTCTCTACCAGAAAGGGATATTCTTACATAAATGATTGTTAGAGCAATAACAAGACTTGATAAGAAAAGCGAGCAATCACAAGAACACCGATATACGCGGTTCACCAACTTGGTTACGTCCACCGGGAGGGGAGAGAATATTATTATCAATCTGGAGAATTCTTTACAAGATCACACTATTACTGCTGCACGAATTATTGATCACAATAATTCCTAACTGTGCAACTGTAGAATTACAGACCTCGCTCTGAGCACTCTAATAATTTGTCTATGACAATCTGAGGTGTGATTTTAATCTAAACTACTGGCCTCTATTTATACTAGTAAAGTTTATCTCAAAATCTCTTAGGAACTTGGAAACCTAGTCCAAAACTGACTTGGAAACCTTCCTTCTGCGCTCTGTCCCGGAATTACGAAATCTCTCTGTTGTTTAATCCTTTAACTCGGCGTCCCAAATTCAAAGGCATTAACCCAACAATGATAAAACTGAGAAATGGCAAAGCAAACTTGTGCTCAGAAGGCATGCATGCTGAAAAAAGATGTGGGGGCAGGGGAAGGGGATTGAGAATATACCAGTAACATTGAAAAAAACCCCTTAAACACGCACCTTCCTGGTTTTAAGAGCTAGATAGCGAGCATTTCTGAACCACTTGTTGACCTGAAAATTGAAAGTAACGCATCTTATAACCAAGAAGTAAAAAGACACGGAAATAGTGGCAATAACCAACATTTTCATATAAAAAACAAAGAAGAATCCTAACAATTAAGATCATTGAATGCACTATGGATTAACCAAATACGCAACAATGGATGTATTGCCTTAAAACTGGAAATCTGGGGGCTCTGGACTTCCAATTTTTGACCTTCTGGGCTTGATAAAGGTTTCATCCTCCAGTGAACATAGGCTGATGGCATCGTCAGAAGCGTCAGCATCAGCATTAGGGACATCCTTACTATGACCAAATCTATTTTCACAATGTTCCCGTAACTTGCATTTAGCACAGTGTATCTGAATTTAACAGATATATTTGAAACGAATGAATATAGAGGCCAACATTCAGATGTTGATGAGAAAGGAAAAAACAGATCCCTCGGGATTCTTACATGTTCATGAAGTACAGATCCATCAGGAGCAATAGCAGAGTCCTCAATGCATCCTACCGAGCCAAGTAAAATCCAGCTGACATATTACTTCACGAAGTCCTAGTTTACATTTCAATATTTGCTTCACTGCCGTTTGAAGTTCTTTTTCTGGCCTTATCTTTTCCGACTTGGTGTAAAAGAAGAAACAGAAACACTGAGTTAAGTTAATTCAATGTTGACATAAAGAAGCATATCCTCTCAGTAGCCACGTTTCTAAGAGTTTAATCTGAAAAATATCTAATGAGATTTAACAAACCATCCAACAATTCAGAAAGAAATTCAACCATCATGGGTGAACCCACTAGAAGTGCTACCAACAAATACATTTTTTCTGAAGCAACAAATTGACATAAAAATTGTGTAGGATTTATTTACAAGCTCAGTTGTTATCCCTCCGTCCAGAGTAAGTGTTTACTCTTCCATTTGCACGGGGATTAAGAAAAAGTGGAAGTGGTGTAAGAAAAAGTGTAAGTGTTGTGAGTATAAAAGGTGAGGTATGAGAGAGAATGTGGGGTAGGGAATAGTGAATTGATTGGTGTTGTTAGTGTAAAAGTAAAGTATGAGAGAGAATGAGTGAGATGAATAGTAAATATTCTTTTCCATTTTAGGAATTGTACACTTACTCTACGACAAACTAAAAAATAAAGGTGGACACTTACTCTGGGACAGGGGTAGTAGCTTTTATAGCATTGAAAATTAAAATAAATAAATAAAAAATTAAAAAAATAAATTGTGAGAAAATAAACAAGAAAAACATGCCATGCAAGCAAGGTATGTCTTTGAGCAGAATTAGAAAGAATGAATTTTGAAATTTGAGATTGAAATGAGATGGGAGTCTTCTTGTTACCGCTTGGATTTCCCCCCACAACTTTATTAATTTAGTTTTAACATTTTTTAGTATAAATAATGTTTTGAATAATTACGCATACCAATGGGCAAAATACTTCTACCTCTAAAATCTACATCAACCTTAACTTTGTATTTTCGCAAAATTCATCTAATTTTGGTATATCATCATTAAAATTGTTTTACTTAATATTCTGACAATTTTTTGCTAAAAAAACACATATTCTGACAATTTTAGTAATAAAATACCTTTTTACTATTAACACTATGGATTAGTTAAAATCGCTAAATTTACCAAATAACAATAATAATAAAACAGATAATTTCTTTGCTTGGAAAAATTATTTTTTTCACAAGATTTCGTGATATTTATTATTAAATTTGTTTTTAAAATTGTTGTTTTAAATGAAAAGAACATTCATGTAAAATCCAGTGATGTACATCAAATGCAAAAATATGTTTAAGTCAAGTTAACAAAAAAAATTAATCGCGGTCAAAATGTTGTATATTCCCTCATCCTTAAAATGATAGAGGCGGACTCCTGTGAGACCGTCTCACAGCCAAAGTTTTTTTTTTTTTTTTTGCCTTCCAACTTTTTTTCCCGGTCATTTTTTGCTCGCCAACAAAAGTAACACTTTTTATAAAGAAATGTAACAGTTTTTTTTTTTCAAAAATGTACCACAATTTTGCTGAAATAGATTAAAGGTAACATAAGATAGACAACTAAACTAATGTTACATTTTATAATAAATGAATGTAACCCTTTTTTTCTCAATTGTAACACTTTTTTAGGGTTTTACATTCATTTGAAATACAAAACCGCTTATATACATGAATTTTCACTCTTTTTTTTTAAAGAAAAAAAGTAACATTTACTCTATAAAACTGCTACATTCATCTATATATTATATTACAATCATATATGCATTGTGTTACACTTCAATTATTACTTTTTCTAACAAAAAAAACTATTTATATTATTTAATTAAACTGCTGTTACATCTTATAATAAAGTGTTACTTTCTTAAGACCAAACTGTTACTTTCTTCATAAAAATGTGTTACATTTTTTGACGACGAGCAGCTCACTTTTTTGTGTGTTAAAAATTATGTTTTTTTTTTAAAAAAATGAAACCATATCATGACCTATCTAGTTTTATTCGTCTTGTAGAGACGAACACAACGGTATTTTTAGATTTTTTTTCGACTTCAAAATCTCAAGATATAGCATTTCAAAGTTATTGGAGGTTTTTTTTTTACCCGCGACACGTGTCGCAATTTGATTGGAGGAAGGGGCTGGAGCGGGCGGGTAGCGGAGCGGGTTGGTGGGTCAACCCGTAAGCAAACCTGTGCGACGGTCGCACGCGAGTGTTTGTCAAAATGATATTGCGACTTTTTGCACCATTACTGTGAATGAACTTTGAGCAATGATTTTAGTTTGATTTAATTATTTTAATAAAAATTTAAAACTTGTTGATAGTATTGTTGATGGTATATGAATAATATATTTTAAATTTTTATTAGTTAATGGAATCAACTTAAAATTATTTATCAAAGTTTTGTTGGAACAATTTAAGATCCCTGAATGCCACACTCATATTCAGAATAAGATTGAGGAAGAAGATGAAGGCGGAAGCGAGATAATACCTGTTGAATCAATTATGAATGTTGTAGGGAGAAATGAAGAACAGGTAGGGAGAAGTGTTCTTCTAAATGATAAGTGTCTCTTAATCTCTCAAAAGTCTTCCAACATTATGAAGTAATTTAGATGAGAGAAAGTAAGAATGAAGTATGTTTTAGGCTTGATGGAGAGGCCTTTAAATAGTAAACATGGTGACACTTCATTTAGGGACCACACCCTTTCAAGCTTTAGCAATGTTAATTTACCATTTTGCCCATCATAAATTGATAAATTACATTTCAGGAATTCTACACATTTTATTATTGACTACACTTTATATTAACATTATACTTATGATTTTATGTATGGAATTCACTAAATGACTTGTGTTGCAAGCCATGATCTTACAATCTCTCACTTGGGTTGCAAAACAAGTCTTTCCTTTAAAACATAAATATAATACAAATGACAACCCAAATGTGCGCACTTTATTGTCATTTATAACAATCTCGTCCATTAGTCCTCCAAGTATAAGGACTAAAGGGGCAGTCGTTGTAATTGATTCGCAACTAAACCCACAGTAATCACGTATACAAATCCAACTAAATGACATAGATCAAAAGTGTAGATGTGTAGCATGGAACATAATGAATAAATCCATATTCTTCCAACTAGTCCAACTTAACCAAATGAGATCAAAACTTTAAATAATAGAACAATTAATGAAAGAACAACACAAACTCCCACTATACTAAATGTTATCAAAAGTTGTTACACCCATATGAGCAATATGCTCGTGAAACACTGAAGATGATAACGCTTTCATAAATGGATCCTCTAAATAGAGTTTGTTTCTATAAGTTGTATTTCTTTCGTTCATTTTCCTTCACAACAAGAAACTTTATGTCTATATTCTTAGACTTTCTTTAACTCTTGTTGTTATAAGACTACCATCCGATTGTCACTTTAAAACTTAAGCGGTCTTTCGACACTTGTTGACAATTCGCAGTCCCTTTAATAAACTTATGCAGCCATATAATTTAACTAATGTCGGAATACCTAATGATCTCAAGATGATCCGACTTCAAATGTAGGCAAGTAGTTCTTTAGTGTTTTGTAAATTTCTTTATCATTCTTTTGGCTGCTACCTAATGTTCTCTTCCGGTTTGCTTTGGTATTGACCAAGCATCCCAACAATAAATATAAGATTTACGCATACATTAAGCTCCCTACTGCTGATGCAAAATTGATCTTTTCCATATACTTGGATTCAAAATTACTTTTAGAACACTGTTTGAGACTAAAATATGTCTCCTTTAAAATTAGGGGTGTCAGGTGGTTCACAGTTTTGCATGCTAAAATTTTGTAATACCTTTTCCATATGGGCCTTTTGTGATAATCCTAAAACACCTCGTGAGCGATCACGGTGATTTCGGATTCCTAACACAAAGATGCCTTACCAAGATCTTTCATTTCAAATAAGAAATTTCTTAGTTTCCTTAAGAAGGTTCATATCATTACTTGCAAGCAAAATATCATCCACAATAAGACCAAAATTATAAATCTACTCCCACTGAACTTATGGCATACATAATCTTCACCAAGATTCGTTTCAAAACCAAATGAAAGAATAACTTGATTAAGTTTTAAAGTACCATTAACGAGAAGTTAGCTTAAGCCCATAAATGGATTTCTTAAATAAACCAGTCACCATTTCTGGCTTCTTTATATAAATAGTTTCCTGTCGCGACACCGACCCCGCGGGCCCGGAGTACGCGAGCTGGACGTCGACTTGAACAATAAACTCTAAAATAATGAAGATAAAAATTTCCTTTTTATACCAAAAGATGATAACTCAAGTTTTAAAATCCAACTTGAACAATAAAAATATAAATTAGTGTAAGCTCCATAAGCTTACACCCAAAATAATAAATATACAAATTCTAATGACGTCAAGTTTGGTACAACTATTCCCAAAAAGGTTACACATTTATATAATGTAAACCCACCAATAACAACTTGCCCCAAAAGCTCAACCCTCGCGACGTCCTCCTCGTGATCAGCGAGTCTAATCCTTTCCTCCTGGGGGGGGGTTAAGGAAAAACAAAGATAAAAGAAAGGGGGTGAGATAAATCTCAATAAGTTACTAATGCAACTACATGACATGCTATGATTCAATAAGCAATAACAATAATAAATATCACTTAGCATATAGCATTTATCATTTAACAGATAGCAGCGGAAATAAACAATTAACAAAGGATATTAGCCAAGGTTTCCCAACTGATATAACCAAATAAAGGTCGCTGCGCAGCTTCAATAATCAACAATCAACATCTTCATAGTAGCATGAAAGCTTGAAGAAAAAACCCCCGGTACCGGAACCAATAACAAAGTAACGTGCCACAAAGGGCGGGAGCCATGCCACAAAGTCATGCTCCAAAACGTGTAGCTAGAATACTCACAAAAGGAGCTAGCCCATCCCATCCAAGGCCAATCTGGATGAGGAAAGAAGGACCAATGGGTGATGCTATACTGGACTTGGCTTGTGCCATTATAGCATTATCCATTGCCTGACTCGATACACAAATAACCAGATGGACTTTCAAATGAAAGCTAAGTAATAAACACTAGCTTAAATAAACCACCACTGATTCCAAAGTAGGGAATCCTTATCAAGAAGTCACCAAGAAAGTGAAATGAACCAACAACACACAATTAAAGTGTTCCAATGATCTCAACAATGATAACACAATTCCCATATCACATTTAATCACAAAGGATCCAGTTAACTCAAGCACACAACCAAAACTATTCACTAATCTCGAAGAGCTCGAGGAGAGCTTTAAAACAATAGCTTATACACCTAAAACGGAGTCCGGATGAGGGAGTTATGAACTATCGAAGATTGTCTACAAAAGGTACAAGAGGATGAAGCTCAGGGCTTGTACAGCGGAGGGGGCGCACGCCCGCGCAGAAAGGGTGCGCGCGCCCTAGGTGATCAGAAGGTTCTTTCAAAAAGGTCAGAGGAGGGTGCGCGCGCTCGCCCGAAAAGGGTGCGCACGCCCTATGGCATCAGAAGGTGTTTGAGTTTTGAAACAAAGAGGGAGCGCACGCCCTCAAGAAAATGGTGCGCGCGCCCGTCATGATCAGAAGGTTTGGTTTTCAAAGGGGCATAAGGGTGCGCACGCCCCCTCCCAAAGGGTGCGCGCGCCCCCTTGACCGGAGGGGCAATTCCCGACCAAAATTCCTGGGTTCTTCCATTTTTAACCCAAATCATCACCATTTCTAACACTACTCAAACCCAACTTCTAATAAGCATACAAACGAACCAAAGTCACTTATAAGTGGAAAAGAGACTCATCTAACAACATTTACACCACCCAATCCAAGATTTCTAACCCAACATCAAATTCTCACAAAATTATCAAACAAATAGAAATAAATTCAAAACTCATCCAAGATTGTCATAAATAGTAACAACAACATCACACAACCATTGATGAACATTTTAGCATAAAATGGGGGAAAGTAAACTTACTTGGAATTTCTCAAAGATGACGGAATTCAAATATTTTTGATTCTACGCGATCCTATCGACGATCTAAACACATTTCATAAAATGAGCACCAAGAAAAGATGAGAGGAAGAGGATGAAAATGAAGAGAAAAGGGAGAGAGAAATCTTACCCTTTTCTTGGAGAGAGAGAGAGAGAGTTGCTGGGAATGGGATGGAGGTGAGGGAGAAGAGAGGGAGTAGGGAGATGATTAAACCAAAACTTACACTTAGACCCCCTCCCCACTAACTACACAAACTCTAATACTTCCTACTAACAACTAAGACCAAATAATACTACACTAGCACAAATGACCCAAATAAAATGCTAGGCATAATTTATTATGAAACATAAAATGCACCCAAAATTATTAATTAAATAATAATTTAAACAATTAAATAGGAAATAAATAAATAATTAAATATTTATTATTAGAAAATAGAGGCGGGTTTTCGGGTCGTTACAATCTACCCTCCTTAAAAAGAATTCGCCCGCGAATTCACTTATCAAAATCATAACACATAGTCATATCGAGGCTACAAAATATTGATTCTCATCTAGCACTCAAAATCCCAATCAAGAACCTATTAGATAATTCAGACTTAGTCTCCATGATTTAATTAACCCTTAAATTACCAACATCCATAAGTTTTATTTTTCATTATCCCAATAGTGTTTGGAATCCACTCCACTACTAAATTTATCTTCCTTAGGTAATAAAACATAATACCATCGTAGTCTTGATATTTCTTAACCCACTTGCACTAACTCATTTTTATCCTTTCGAAGAACATAATTATCCAACATTGGTAACCCATTATCATCATTTCTAAACTTGGTCCCATAACAACAAACTATAATTTGAAGGCGATATCACTAAAATTGCAATCAATCCTTAGTCATAGATAGCTCTATTTATTAACCTGAATTTTAAAAACACTTACCCGAAGGATCAATTAGCCATGGATACGATAGTTCTGCCACTTCCTGAATTCTCAATTGTCCATTCTACCATCATATGGTAACCTTAAATAATGTTTACAACATAACAACCTCTCACACTTAACTTCCTTCAATCATTATCTCCACTACTAATTAAAATCCATCCTCAAAATCGAAGAACCCCAATTTCTCCTAAACATAGTTCTCGAGATACTACAAGTTTGCCTTATTCATAACCTTAATTACATTGTCAAGATACTTCCATTTGTAAGCCATTTACTCAGTATTACTTCCCAGAAATTCCAAACATTAAACCATCTCGAGCTTAATCAGCTTCTTAAAATATGACAAGCTAGGAAATTTTCATCCCCATAGTATTCACCAAAGTGGATATATCTCCAAGGATTTCCATTATAGTGCTTTCACCTTAGATGGCACCTTAAACTAGAGGTACAACGTATGCTCAAAATTTTATACAAAATGTTTACTTAAATCCACGCTATAATTTTATCATCACATTACTCCAACTCTTTGAAAGCCTAAAACAATTACAAATACTCAGAAATCCGTAAAACAATCCACGTTTTATCTCCAAGGCTTTCCTCTAACTCTCTCTTTAAATTGATAATCCGCTTACACACTCCAAAGAAATTTAGCAATTCCTAAATCTTCAATGGCTAACCCACCTTAGTCTTTCATGTATACATTTATAATCTCAATGATACTTAGGCTCAATAGCACTACAATCATAACAAACCAATTGGCTATCCACATTCTAACTGACCCAATACCAAATCATAGTATTTTTTAATATGCCCAAGTATTGATACCCAATTTTCTTCACATACTCTTAATCCAAATCGAGGAACGCCACCAAGAAGGATTTAGAACCATAGAACAACCATTTAACCAAGACCCAAAATTCAAAATGCCTTTAATATAGATCGGGAAATTATTACTCTCCCAAAATGTGCTTAGTCCTCTCGAACTTAACGCGCTTACCACCATTTAATGATTATAACTTCCACAATAAACTAGTCACTCATAGCAAATCATGCATTTCTTCATACTAACCAATCCCGATGCACTCACATAGATGTACTAAAAGTAAACAAAAATCTCCCACCTAGAAATCCTCAATCGAATCCTCAATTCTTATAACCCAATCGATACAATATGGATATTGATCTAATTATCAGTACTACAACCTTGTACCATAACAACACAATTTAACCCAAGCTTTTCCCAAATACTAGGTACTGTTCAGAAAAAAAAATAGAAATCTTACAAATGATAAATACATCCAACAACTTGGTATAGACATCCATTGTCACCCATCGAAGCGAAATAGCCAGATTCCAAATAAGAAAAGATATATTTAACTCTACACAAAGGAACGGTCTCAAAACAAATTTAGGCAAAAGGGAAGAGAGGATGTAACAATTTTCCTACAACAATCGACTAAAGCATGACATTTCCCTTTTCAAAATAACATCAAAAATCTTATAATAGCGATAAGACAAATTTAGCAGGTAAGTTATATCAACCTTTAAGCACAACATGAGCACATAAGACTCCATCAGATACCCTACACTCCTCCATAGGAGTAGACACTGACAACACATAAGTCAAAGACTCAAGAGAAATAAATGCAACTAAATGCACATAAACATGAGAATGCGATGATCCTAAAATGCACGCGCTCGCTCTCTCGACGCAAATTAATACCTCAGGAAATTGCTCAATACCTGACGAGTGCTGGTTGATCACAAATACCCTACCCTGAACCTTTAGGGTTTCCCAAAGCATCTCTCTTCTGACCCAGTGCAATGCCAGCGTCACTCCCGGATGGTTGATATCTGCTTCTAGGACAATCTCTCGCAAAGTGACCAAACCGACCACAATTAACACATTTTCCTTGCTTTTTCCAATACTTGTCTTCTGAGTGTCCTTCCCTCTGACAATAGCCGCAGATCTTCCCATTTCGTGTCCCTTTATTAGAACCTTGATTTCCTACTGTTGGTTGCCCTTGAAGTTGCCTTCTAAATCGAGTTTGCACTCCAGAATTACCTCTGTTATCCGGATATCGCTGTGGTTGAGCCCTGTTTTTCCCTCCTTGTTTTCCCGGGTTAACCATCTCAGTCTTCCTCTTGTGTCCCTCGATGTCTTGCTCTATCAAATATGCACGGTCCACCGCATCCTGAAAAGGTTTAATTCTTTGGGCTAAAAGTTGAGTCCTAATAGCTTTCTTCAAACCCCTGATCAATCTCATCGCTTTCTGCTCCTTGGTCCGCACAAGGTATTCACAACACCTGGCTAATTCTGTGAACTTAGCTGAGTACTGTGCTACTGACATCATGCCTTGCTCCAAGCTGAGGAACTCGATCTCTTTCCGGTTTTGATTCACTAGAGAGATAAAATGATCCTTAAATTTCCTCACGAACCACTCCCAAGGATATGGTACAAGAGTCGCATCCCAACTGGTCTTCAGTGCCTTCCACCAATGTTCCGCAGTCCCCACGAGCTTATAAGCTGCAAACAGAACCCTATCCTAATCAGTGCAACCAAAGACATCGTAGATTTTCTCCATCGATTCTATCCATAGCTCGGCCTTCTTCACATCAGGCTCACCGTCGTACTCACTTGGTTTCAACTTCAAGAACTGCTCTAACCCATATCGCGGAGGTGCTACATGTTCCTCTCTCGGCCCTTGGTCATGAATTGCTTTCACGGCCGCTTCAAACCTACCCTGAAACACTGCACAGTTTTCTTCCCGTAGACCATTAAGATTCTGAGTCCCACTGATGCCTTCACCAGCTCTTCTTCTAGCCATTACAAACAAATACCTGCATAAAATACTCATCGTTACTCACTCCGAACCCATCTACCCTCCTAGGTCATTCTAGTCCACCTATACTTATACATAGAGCTAAACCATAGCTCTGATACCAACTGTCGCGACCCCGACCCCGCGGGCCCGGAGTACGCGAGCTGGACGTCGACTTGAACAATAAACTCTAAAATAATGAAGATAAAAATTTCATTTTTATACCAAAAGATGATAACTCAAGTTTTAAAATCCAACTTGAACAACAAAAATATAAATTAGTCTAAGCTCCATAAGCTTACACCCAAAATAATAAATATACAAATTCTTATGACGTCAAGTTTGGTACAACTATTCCCAAAAAGGTTACACATTTATATAATGTAAACCCACCAATAACAACTTGCCCCAAAAGCTCAACCCTCGCGACGTCCTCCTCGTGATCAGCGAGTCTAATCCTTTCCTCCTGGGGGGGGGGGGTTAAGGAAAAACAAAGATAAAAGAAAGGGGGTGAGATAAATCTCAATAAGTTACTAATGCAACTACATGACATGCTATGATGCAATAAGCAATAACAATAATAAATATCACTTAGCATATAGCATTTATCATTTAACAGATAGCAGCGGAAATAAACAATTAACAAAGGATATTAGCCAAGGTTTCCCAACTGATATAACCAAATAAAGTTCGCTGCGCAGCTTCAATAATCAACAATCAACATCTTCATAGTAGCATGAAAGCTTGAAGAAAAAACCCCCGGTACCGGAACCAATAACAAAGTAACGTGCCACAAAGGGCGGGAGCCATGCCACAAAGTCATGCTCCAAAACGTGTAGCTAGAATACTCACAAAAGGAGCTAGCCCATCCCATCCAAGGCCAATCTGGATGAGGAAAGAAGGACCAATGGGCGATGCTATACTGGACTTGGCTTGTGCCATTATAGCATTATCCATTGCCTGACTCGATACACAAATAACCAGATGGACTTTCAAATGAAAGCTAAGTAATAAACACTAGCTTAAATAAACCACCACTGATTCCAAAGTAGGGAATCCTTATCAAGAAGTCACCAAGAAAGTGAAATGAATCAACAACACACAATTAAAGTGTTCCAATGATCTCAACAATGATAACACAATTCCCATATCACATTTAATCACAAAGGATCCAGTTAACTCAAGCACACAACCAAAACTATTCACTCATCAGAAGGTTTGGTTTTCAAAGGGGCATAAGGGTGCGCACGCCCCCTCCCAAAGGGTGCGCGCGCCCCCTTCCCGGCCAAAATTCCTGGGTTCTTCCATTTTTAACCCAAATCATCACCATTTCTAACACTACTCAAACCCAACTTCTAATAAGCATACAAACGAACCAAAGTCACTTATAAGTGGAAAAGAGACTCATCTAACAACATTTACACCACCCAATCCAAGATTTCTAACCCAACATCAAATTCTCACAAAATTATCAAACAAATAGAAATAAATTCAAAACTCATCCAAGATTGCCATAAATAGTAACAATAACATCACACAACCATTGATGAACATTTTAGCATAAAATGGGGGAAAGTAAACTTACTTGGAATTTCTCAAAGATGACGGAATTCAAATATTTTTGGTTCTACGCGATCCTATTGACGATCTAAACACATTTCATAAAATGAGCACCAAGAAAAGATGAGAGGAAGAGGATGAAAATGAAGAGAGAAGGGAGAGAGAAATCTTACCCTTTTCTTGGAGAGAGAGAGAGAGAGAGTTGCTGGGAATGGGATGGAGGTGAGGGAGAAGAGAGGGAGTAGGGAGATGATTAAACCAAAACTTACACTTCGACCCCCTCCCCACTAAATACACAAACTCTAATACTTCCTACTAACAACTAAGACCAAATAATACTACACTAGCACAAATGACCCAAATAAAATGCTAGGCATAATTTATTATGAAACATAAAATGCACCCAAAATTATTAATTAAATAATAATTTAAACAATTAAATAAGAAATAAATAAATAATTAAATATTTATTATTAGAAAATAGAGGCGGGTTTTCGGGTCGTTACATTTCCTCAATGTCTCCATTGAGAAAACTCGTCTTTATATCTATTTGATGAAACTTAAGATCATAATACGCCATATGTGCCATAATGATCCTAAAAGATTTTTTTTTTAGAAGATACCGGAAAATGTGTTTTCTTTATAATCAATGTCTTCCTTTCGAGTAAAATCTTTAGCAACTTAGACGGGCTTAATATCTTTCCATATTACCTTGTGAATCCTTTTGGTCTTAAAGACTAATTTAATCCCAATAGGTTTCACATCTTTAGGTAATAGGACAAGATCCCAAACGTTGTTATCTTTATAGATTTTAACTCTTCATTTATGACATTAATTCACTTTATGAGAATTAGGACTATTAATGGTTTTATGGGAGGTGAGAAGCTCATCTCCCACTAAACCTAAGCGTCCTTCATTCTAGGCAAGATACACTTTATAATTATCCGGAATAACACTTCTTCTTACTCTATTGGATCTCATTAAGGGCACCGATTCTTCCATATTTTGAGATTGTTGAATTTCCTTTTATGACCAACATTTCCATGTTGTTCAATATTTATGGGGAATCATTATTTTGAATTGTATGTTCCTCTTGAATTTCAGGTACAAATACTTGATTTCTAATTGGAACTAAGGGAAGAGGTATAAAAAGGATGCCTCTTCCTTTTCAAATTCAAAATATTACTCCTAATCTCCCACTAAATTCAACATCCTCAAAGAACCTAGAATTTCTCGTTTTAAAATGTTCTAGTTTTTCGGGTTGTAAAATTATAGCCCCATAGATCTCTCTCGGCATACCCTACAAATAACTAATAACAGTCTTATGTCCAACTTGCCCTTATTAGGCTTATAAGGCCTAGCTTCTGCTGGACAACCCCAAATATGAAGATGATTTAAGGACGTATTTTTATTCGTCCCAAAATCATAAAAGGTTTTTGATAGTAGCTTTAGAGGGAGCTTTATTGAGAATATATATTGTGGTATTTAATGTATCGCCCATAATGAGAGAGGTAAAAGAAGTACAAGGAACATACTTATTACCATATCCTTAAGGATTCTATTATGTCTCTGTTACACTTATTTATGCTAGGCGTACCCGGCTTAATGTGGAGAGAGACAATCCCACACTCCTCAAAATAACGAGCAAAAGGACCCGAACATTGTTCCTTTGAACCGTCATTCCAACCATAGTATACACCACCATGATTGGACTTAACGTTCTTAATAGTTTTTCAAAGTTGATTTCCAACTTTGACCTTATAAGACTTGAAAATGTCCAAAACTTGAGACTTTTTCATGAAGTAAATAAATGTATTCATATTAAGAGTGGTCGTCTATGAACGTAATAACGTATTGTTGACCTTTCCATGAAGGATTAATGAATGGTCCACAAATATCTGAATGAATTAGTTCTAAGACGCTTGATGCTCTCGAGGATACTTTTCTTTTAATGTTTGTAAATTCCCTTTAAGGCATTAATGCAAAAGTCTCTTCCGGAATATCAAGTATGGTCAAGATTCCTTTATACACAAGCTTATCAATTCTCCTCTCGGAGATATGACCAAAACCCCTATGTCATAATGAATAAAATTTTACTTGATAACTTTCGCTTTTACTTTTGGTTTCATTATTATGGGACTCAATTATTGTTTGAATAATATCAAGTAAATAAAGAATACTTGACAAAGTACTAGTACCAATAACCTTGGAATTTAAAATAAAGATCACATATATTATTATCAAAAGAACAAGAGTAACCTTCATTGTCTAATATTGTGATAGATATCATAATTCCGTTCAAATGATGGTACAAATGAATGTATTATTAATACAAATAATACTTAGTACTTTAACAATAACTTAAAGGATCCTTATGCCTATAACTTCAACCGGATTCCTAGTTTCCATATAGATAAATTTCTTCATCTTTACTAGGTTTTCGGTAATTTAGGCAATCCTACTTAAACATCATTATGTGATTGGTTTCACCAAAATTCAATCACCAGGTATATGTAGGAATTGAAACCAAATTAGCCTCAATACAATACAAACTAGACCAAATGATATACCTTTCACGCCAAGCGTGATACTTAGGGTAATCGAACTTCATGTTAGTGAGGTCCTTGCAAAAAAAGCATTTCTTTATGATCATTAGATGATCCATTAGACTTCTCATTACTTGCAACCACAGTTTCTTTCCCTCTGCTCTTGTCCCATGAGAAAAGGTAGATGCTAAATGAGCACATTTAGTTCTAAATCGCTTTAACCTATCTTCCTCTTGTGTCATAAGCGAAAGTAATTCATTAATAATTCACTTATCTTTTGACAATTATAGGTCACCTCAAAGTGGCCAAACTGAGAAGGAAGAAAGATCAAAACTAAATGCATAAGAATATCTTTCGATATCCCGGACTTAAGTGCTTTTAGTTTTGTTGATAGGTGAACTATTTCTTAATGTACTCCCTTAAATTCCCGGTACCCTTATACCTTATGGAAACAAGCTTCCTCAAGGGTATCAAGGAATGTTTCAGCATCAACATCCTTGGAGACACTGTCCAAAAGGTCTCCGGGACAACATTCTTTATTATCATTAGGCTCACGCGGTTGGATTATTTTCACTTCTCAGCACTTAAGCAATAAGAAGAGAAACAGATCCCTTAATGCGAGTTTTAGGTCCATATAGCCCAAGATCATAATTATTTGTTTTCCAAGTTTTAAAATTAGTCCCATTTAGCATCGGTACGGTACTCATAGCAGTAATAACGGATGAAACAATAAGTAAATCTGTTGGGTTTTTGAGAACAAAAGAATGAAAAAACAAAACATAAATAAGAAACTACATAACGAATAAATGATTAATTATATCAATGAAATCCATCAATAAGGTAATTAACATGACATCAAAACTAATCTTTGGATTGCGAATTGACTCATAAATAATTGCCTTAGATAACAAGTAATTTGAACAACATTTGATTAAATGCATAATCTTCATTTGGGTAGTCTTAAGCATTTAATAAAACAACTTAATGTTTATTTTATTTGTCATCACATGAATGCTTAAGTTTAGTCAAATGTCAAGATCTTCTTTGGAAAATTCAAGTCATTCATATATTAATTTAAACATTCAACACTTAAATAATTTTGGATTTAAATAACGTTAATCACTTAGGTGATAATATTATTTAAACAATGAATAAAATTATTTAAGCATATAATTAATCAAGGCTTTAAGGTTTGAAAAAATGTATGTTTTGTTCAAAAGAGGAAACAAAATTGTGCAACATCTTTGAAAAAGCAAAAACCTGTGAATAGTGTACATGCGCGACCAGGCAACTTATAATACCCGACCGGGGCAGAACATAAGACCCGACCGGCAGAACATAAGACCCGACCGGGCTAAAGCCACCGTTTCATGCATGCTTTGCTGCACTTTTCCAAATTTTGTCCCAAAAAATGATGAACAACAAGTAGATCCACATGGTATATTCTTTACAACATAAAACCATGTTATTTAGGAATAATCTTGCTTTAAAACAATGGAATCAAGTATATAGATCCACATGGTATGCACTAGACATAAAACCATGTTATGAAGGGATAGTCACACTTGAACCATTGTGTTCATTCAACAAAACTTTTCAAACCATTTTCTTAAATTCAGATGATGATTATCAGTACTCTATGAATGAATTAGAGTCCTAATCAATCTCAAAACTTGATGATTCAACAGAAAAAATGAATCGAATAAAGCATAAAAGCTTTCCCGAAAAGAACTCAAACTTAAACCAAAATATGAGCGGGCTCTGATACCAATTGTTGGAACAATTTAAGATCCCTGAATGCCACACTCATATTCAGAATAAGATTGAGGAAGAAGATGAAGGCGGAAGCGAGATAATACCTATTGAATCCATTATGAATGTTGTAGGGAGAAATGAAGAACAAGTAGGGAGAAGTGTTCTTCTAAATGATAAGTGTCTCTTAATCTCTCAAAAGTCTTCCAACATTATGAAGTAATTTAGATGAGAGAAAGTAAGAATGAAGTATGTTTTAGGCTTGATGGAGAGGCCTTTAAATAGTAAACATGGTGACACTTCATTTAGGGACCACACCCTTTCAAGCTTTAGCAATGTTAATTTACCATTTTGCCCATCATAAATTGATAAATTACATTTCAGGAATTCTACACATTTTATTATTGACTACACTTTATATTAACATTATACTTATGATTTTATGTATGGAATTCACTAAATGACTTGTGTTGCAAGCCATGATCTTACAAGTTTCTTCATAAAAACGATAAAAAGAAATGAGAAGATAATTTTGAAAAGAAGAATGCAGTATGTTAACATGTCCTCCAAATCCTTACAACGTCTTACTTTCCTTCAGAATCACAACTGAATTACTCCCTACGGTCCAAAATAACTGTCATTTTTAGACCAAAATTTTCGCCCAAAATAATTGTCATTTTTGAGCTAAATGTCTCTTTTATCCTTGCATTGAAACTTGTTTTTTTTATTAGTTGTCTTAGTGTGAGACATTAATGTAAAAAAGTTGCACACTTAATAGGGGTAAAATTGAAACTTTTATCATTAAATCATGATAATAATTGCATTTCTTAAGATTTGTGCAAACGCCAAAAGGAGTGTGTTTTGGAGGAAACTAGTTCATCCATAACTTATAAAAAGTCATGTTTTTAACCCTTAAACCCCAATCCTAAAATCCTAAACCCTAAACCTTAAACCCTATAAAAACAAGACTTTCTATAACTTATGGACAAACTAGTTTCCCCCAAAATTTTCTCTACCAAAACCAAAAGAGACAGTTATTTTGGACCGGAGGGATTTTGGACCGGAGGGATTTTGGACCGGAGAGAGTAATAGACAACAAGACAAGAACTTAATTTGAATCCTAACAATCCACTATAATTAGTCTTCATGAATCCATTAGGCACAAATGCACTTCATTATGGACATGAACCGGGTCAACCAAGATGTGTTTGTGAACCAGACACAACCTTAATGTCCAAAAACAAAATATTGATTATTTAATGAAATGATAAAATGTTTCTTTAAAAAATATACTCCATCCGTCCCATTTTAAACTTCAAAAATTTCTATTTTGGGTGTCCCATTTTAAACTTCAAAATCCAAAAAAGGAAAGTTCTTTATATTTTTTTATTTAGTGGGCCCTACATGTCATACACACAACACTATCCACTAACTATTCTCTACCCCACTTTCTCTCTCCTACCCATTTTTTATACTCACAACACTCTACCCCACTATCTATATTTTATAATATAAACATTCTCATCTTAATTCTTGTGTCTATTTTTTTTTTGAAGTATAAAATGGGGCGGAGGGAGTACTCTGTATATGATAAAATTCTTGGCTCTAACTTCCAACGACAACTACTAAACGACTAAGTCCTCCCTCCCATTGAGTTATAAATTTCTACATATATATAGAGACAGAAAATATGAGAGAGAGAAAGAGAGAGAGAGAGAATTCTTGGCATTTTCATTGTTGAAACCATACATTTTATGACAAAACAACAATATTACGCCTTATTATTCTCATATTCTCTCTCTTCTTCTTCTTCTTCTTCTTAGATCTCTCCATCATCATCAAAGTTGAACAAGTTTTGATCTTTCCATGTCCATTAAAATCTTTATGTTACAAAAAGGGCAATTAATTAATTGATGGGTACATTTGAAAGCTTTCGAAAAGCGTATGGAGCTCTCAAGGATTCCACCATGGTTGGCCTTGCCAAGGTCAATAGTGGATTCAAGGTTATTTTCTATTCATTACCATTCTCATTTATGAATTTGTAATTGATTTTCTCCGTGTTTATGTTTATATTGAGCTTGATTGGTAAATTGTCTGATGTTTATAGGATTTGGATATTGCAATTCTCAAGGCTACAAATCACGTTGAATGTCCTCCTAAAGAACGACATGTTAGAAGTGAGTTGCAATTTTATGTTTATGTAACAGTTTTCATTCATAATTGTAACTCGTTCTTCTAATTTTCATAAATTTGTTGAATGTTATTTTGGATCTTTTGTTATGATGATCCTTTTTCTCATTCTTATTAGGAAAAAAAACTCATCAAATTTGGTAGAACAATCTAATTTTTATAAGGAATATATGCATTTATTAATCATTGGATTTGATATTTGGTACATGCATAAGTATTAACTATGACAAAAAAAAATATTTTCATTATGGAATTCTTATTTCCTTCACTTTTCTCTTGTAGAAATTTTCGCTGCAACATCTGTAGTAGTTCCACGAGCAGACGTTGCCTACTGTATTCATGCACTTTCTCGAAGATTGACCAAGACTCGAAGCTGGATCGTAAAGCCCTATTTTCTCTCTTTTTTTTTTCTTGTTATTTTTCCTTTTTTGTATGTTGTTTTATTCTACCAAATCATTTTTTTTAATTGGCAGTTGCTTCAAAAGTAGAGATTGATTACATTTTGATTTGATTGGATAACAGGTTGCAATAAAGACATTGATAGTCATACATAGAACTTTGAGAGAAGGCGATCCTACCTTTAGAGAGGAACTACTTAACTACTCGCATAGAGGACATGTTTTTCAAATATCGAATTTCAAGGATGACTCGAGCCCTCTCGGTGAGTCGATTCATTTATTACGTCTATATCTTTATCCACGTACAATTCAGAAATATTTTTTCACACAAGATGGTACTATTCTGATACAGCGTGGGATTGTTCTGCATGGGTGCGGACATATGCACTTTTCTTGGAGGAACGTCTCGAGTGTTTTAGGACTTTAAGATACGACATTGAAACCGAGCGTTTCGCTAAAATTACACCAGGAGCTAGCAAGGTTTGCTTATGCGTCATTTAGAAACTCACATTGAACGAACTATATTTGTTGGCATTTTATTGTGAAATGTAACGTTAAGTATTGTTAACTTATTAGGGTCACAGTAGAACGCGTTTAATGAGTGGCGACGAGTTATTAGACCAACTTCCTGCATTGCAGCAACTTCTCTATCGTCTGGTTGGTTGCCAGGTGACAATAGTTATATTTTACTTTGACAAGCTTCGTATATTAAAAGTAATTTTTTTTACGTATAATTAACAAATTTTTTTCAGCCTGAAGGAGCCGCGTATCATAACTATCTAATACAATATGCATTGGCCTTAGTAAGCACATATTCTTATACAAAACCTTTCCAAATATCTCTGTCAATTTGCTTAACTTATACAAGATTGTTTACGTTAACATTGCAGGTATTAAAAGAAAGTTTTAAGATATATTGTGCCATCAATGATGGGATAATCAATCTTGTTGATTTGGTATAATTTCTCTAGCCTAGAACTTGAATCAAATATACAGCTTCATTGTTTAAAGAATTTCATTAATGTTGACATGAACCAAACTATCTTGACTTTCTGCAGTTTTTTGACATGTCCAAGCATGATGCTGTAAAAGCTCTGAATATCTATAAACGCGCGGGGCGGCAGGTTTCAAACTATGTCTTCATCTTCAATTTCTTATCTCTACTTTTAATACTATATTTTTACCTTAATTGTCTATTCTCTTTTTATGTTATTTAGGCCGAGAGTCTTGCTGATTTCTATGACTTCTCCAAACACTTGGATGTTGCTAGAAACTTTCAGTTTCCCACACTCAGACAGGTTAATTTCGATACATGAATAATAATAAGTTTTTTTTTTCAATTCTTTGGGACATATTTTAATTATTTGAGTAATCATTTTCTCAAGAATTTCTTGCAGCCACCTCCATCATTTCTTGCAACAATGGAGGAGTACATTAAAGAAGCTCCTCCATATGCTGGTGTTCCAAATAGACTCGTGAGAACATTCTCCATCCCTTTCATTTCCAATTGCTTATTGAAAAATACATATATTCAATGACATACCTATATGTTGTAAAAACAGGAACACAAAGAAACAAGTGATGAGCCCGAGAAAATTAAAGAGCCAACGGCCCCTCAAGAAAGTGAAAAGCAAGAAGAAGAAGAAGAAATTGTAGACAAAGAGGAAGTGTTGGAAAAAGAGGAGGAGTCTCAGCATAATCAAGAGGAAGAAGTTCCTCCATTGCTTGGAGAAACTGATGATCTTCTTGTGAGTTTCGAGTTCTTTTATCTACTTATTATTCCACATATACCTTAATGGTCCATCCAAAGTAATGTTTTAGTAACGAAATATTCTTAATGTAATTTTATTTGCTTATGAGTTTCATTCTAAGCAGGATGAAGATGAAGGAGTATTTAAGAACTTTTCGTTTTTCGTTGTTCAATTAACTAAGACTACTCATTGTTCTCGCACAATTTTGAGCAGGGCTTGAATAAGGAAGTAAATCCAAAAGCTTTGGAGCTAGAGGAAAGCAATGCAATGGCGCTCGCCATTTTTGAGCCGGGTAATTTTCTATGTTTTCACGTAAATCATAACAATTTAATTTTGATTGAATCATATATTTTCATCACATGATCAATTATTATTTTTACGTTCTGAACACCACAAAGGAAAATTATTTGATACATATAAGAACATATTATAGGTAAAGAACAAACGTATAATGGGTTGTCTGATATTGGAAAAACATCGGGATGGGAACTAGCACTAGTTACCACACCAAGTAATCATACCAGCAATGCGTCACAAACAAAACTGGTTAGTACATTTTTCTCTGTTTCTTGCTTCATTAATCCTTGTTTGAACTTACAAATTTACCAACTAAGAAACAATTGATTGTCACTTTCCTTAATATACTTTAGGCTGGTGGATTCGACAAGCTATTACTAGATAGCTTGTACGAAGATGATGCGGCTAGGAGACAAATACAATTGCAAAATGCAGGGTACAACACTGGATATGGTTATGGAATGACTGATGCACCAAATCCATTTGATCACCAACATGACCCGTTTGCTATGTCAAACAACATTGCACCACCAACAAATGTGCAGATGGCTATGCTGCAGCAACAACAACAACAATTCATGATGATGCAACAACAACAACAATCGAACATGTTGGTACCTTATCAGCAACAACATTCACTTCAGTATTCACAACAACAACAACAACAACAAATGCCATATTCTCAACAACAACACCAAACTATGTTTTCTCAACAAAACTATATGGGGAATCCGAACCCGTTTGGCGATCCATTCTCCTTTCCACCGAGCTCCATGCCTCAACAAGGGAATAATCACACGTTACTATAGACCATCGTTTTATTTTCTCATTATTTAAGCTTTTAATAAAGATATTAATTGCTTCATGATATCTAGCTATTTTAAGCATATAGGAATGCCAAAAAGCTAAAACTTGGGATCTCAAGTCTAACCTGAATGTTTACATGACATAAAAGTACTTTTATAATTATACATTATATTTTCGTGTGAGTTTTGTACAATTCCTATCTTGAGATTTACATCAATGCATATCATAATAGTTAGGTTGGGGAGAGTCTATGGCACAATGATGGTGTAAAGACACTACTCGTGTATGTTAAGTACAACCAAATTTAAAACCACTGCTCTCGATTTATTTTGCTCTCCGCTTGGTGGTGAAGCCAAAAAAATGTGGAAATGGGTCAAGTTTGCTTTAAGGTCACATTTTACGACATCCAAATTTATCAAAACAAATATTTATTTTCAAAATAACAAAAATCTTAGCCACTAAAAATATTTTTTCCCATTTTCTTAACATTTCATAATACACTTACAAAACTAAGAAATAAAAAATTGAATGACAAACTTTTTTATACATCTTTGCCATTAATTTTTGGGTGTTGTTATACACACCCGTAAATCTTATGAAGACACCCGTAATGTCAATTTTTTCAAAAATGCCATCAATGAAAATGTCCATATTAACCCTCACACCCACTCAAATGCAACACCCATACCCTTCACCGGCTCACCTTCACCCACTTCAACATTTCAAAGGGAGTTCCACCATTATTTCCGGCCAAAAAATCCACAGAAACCAAAAATGGAGAAAGAACATCCATATGCACTCAATCCAATCTAAGAACATGAAGGCGGCGATTAGCTGCAATAGAGAACAAAAGGAAGGAGGGCTGCAATGGGGGTCTAGATTAGGGTAAAAATTCAGCCATGGTTCACCGGAAAAGAGTCCAAAATTCGGCCGGGTGTAGCCGAATTACAACACAAGGTTTTGCTGGGTGTGACCGAATTATTGAAACAGGTTCGGTACCCAGTTGCCGAGCAGTTATTCAAAATTCGGTCCTGGTCCGCCGAACCCGTAAATCAACCCAGGAAAAAGTTGTTATCAACCCAGGAAAAGAGGCGCACATTAGGAGGCTACTGGATATTGTCGCCTGCACGACGAGCTTCGGTCCTCGTCGGTGAGCAATGATGACTCCGGAAAGAGTCCACAGGGCCCGCCGGAAAACAAGACTGCCAAAAAGTCGGCGAAATCGCAAAGCAACAAGCGTTCGTCACCGCCACCGGCAGCACCAACGTCGCCACGACCATCGTCTCCGGCGTCGAAGGACGTTGATGTAGAGGGAGATTTGAGTAATTCGTTCCCAAAGCTCGGTACCTTCTACGAGTTCTTCTCCCTCTCTCAAATCACGCCTCCTATCCAGTGTACGTTATTCCCTTCGATCAAATTGGGGGTATAATAGGAAGTTTGATAAGTTTGTGTTATTTTGAAAGGGTGAACTTAGCTTTACGGGTGTCTTCATAAGATTTACGGGTGTGTATAACAACACCCTAATTTTTACAAGATGTACGAATGTTAAGAATTCATGTTGGGGTGATTTAACACGTGCCTTTATCTTGTTTTAGTTTGAAAAAAAAATAGTGTTGTTAAATATGATGTTTGTTAATAGACGATAGCCAAGTTAAATATTGTGGCCATTGACAATTAAAGCATGGTATGATATTATTTTTTTCTGGCGTGACTTAGTTTGATTTAATTTTTGTATTCGTTAGGAATTAATGATTTAACTAAATTTTGGTATGACATAGATTTTTATGTCATAGTTAAGTTTTATTTGATTATATTTTTGTGAAATGTGACCTAAATAACTTTAGAATATTGTTAATTTGTAATCGTTTTTTGAACTCAGCACTATGAAAAATAGGTTATATGCGCAAAATTATATAATTTTAGATTTTCAATAATATGATTTTTATTTATCTCTATTCCTCACTAAATTTTTTGAATGCGCCACTATGCTTAGTTAAACCCGAAAGCACATGACATATACATGTTTCTATATTATTTTCCTTGAAATATTGATAATATTTACTCCCTCTGTCCCGAAACAGCTTATATTATTTTCCCTAAATAGTGTTTCCTAATGATGAGCCTCACTTTCTTAAAATATCCAAACTTATTCTTTATTTATTGGGTTAGTTACTTCTCTGTCCCTAAATGAGTGTCCATTTTCAAGAAATATTTGTCCCAAAATGAGTGTCTTTTTTTAACATAACTTTGTCCCTAAATATTTTTTTTTTTCGAATTTTTTTTCACCGGTTTCTTTATACGTGCAAAACTAAATGTTTGGAAATGAGATTACAAGATTATATATGAATATTTGCTACCAAATTATACAACAAAGTTGAGATTTTCAGTGTCCCTTAAAATGAAATTTGGACACTCATTTAGGGACATAGGTAGTACAATTTAGGGCTGAACTACATGGATGTCCCCATGTTTTTTTGTTTTCCCCCGCAAACTAGGGCTCAATACATATTTTTTCAATTAATCTAGGTTTTTTTTGACGGAATTCGTTAGAAATTTCGTTAACTACCCATATGCCGTGCACGTGATAACCGGACTGGTTACTTTGAAGTTGATATTTTTTTTTTTATAAGAGATTAAATTGAATTATTCCAATTAAATGGTTTAAAAAGTAAAAATTAAGGGGGGAAAATTGTTTATTATCCCTTCATCTTCAACCTCCACCACAACCATTCGCCACCACTTATTTCCACTACCCAAAGAAACCCTTAGCCACCACCACCTCCACAACAACCCACTAATGAACTAAAACCTCTCATTCCAATTACATTCACCATCAGAAAGATTTCTAAAGATGAATTCAAAAAGTTGAAGGCACCCAGATTTGCAATGCGTGACCGCCGCCACCGTCTTCTCATTTGCAGCAACAACCATCTCCCCGACCTTAAAACTTTGAGACTATTCAACCATTCAACTCCAATTCCGTCCTAGCAGGTCCGTCTAAAAATAGATTTGCATGCGCAAACCCGGATTTTTTGAACTTCATTTAATTGAAACCACGGTGGGAAAACAATACATAGGTTTTGAGAATTGAAGGTTGGTGGTTGTTGTTAGAGACAATTATCCCACATCGGGAATTAACTAGCCAATCATTGGCTATATAAAGATCCTGGGCTACTCCTCCCATTGCCAATTGGTTTTGGGATGGAACCTCACACTTTATCATGGTATCAGAGCTGGGTATCAGGAATTAACTAGCCAAGCATTGACTATATAAAGATCCTTGGCTGCTCCTCCCATTGCCAATTGGACTTTATCAGTTGTGAGGGTTGAGGCGAAATGTAGGGCTATCGGAGAGGGACATTGTGCGTGGGGATAGGAAGGGGTGGTGAGATAGAAGAAGATAAATTGGTGGAGATGGATGAAGAAGAGGTGGGGTTATAGGGTGGAAGCGTGAGAGGAGCGGTAGGTTGAAATCTGGGTTATGGGTAATAGTTGGTGACTAGGGGATAGGGGAGATGAAGAGAGAGTGGGAAAGGTTGGATAGCGGACCGGAACCGCTCCACCCCTCCGCCTAACGGCTCCGATCAAGGTCACATAGGCGAGCTCATCATCTGTGCGGCTAAGATGATTTCAATTTTTTGTGGGTCCTACCGAGCTCGGACACATCTCATCCGTCAAACACAAAATCCAATGAGGTGGCTCTAATCGGAGCCATTGGATGGAGCGGGTGGAGCTAACCGCTCGGTGGAGCTGTTCGAAATCCGTTGGATAGCGGGGGTGAATCTGGAGAATGGTTGGGGTTTTTGTTTTTGTTTTTATTTTTATTTTTTTATGGTATGAATTTTTCTGTAATTTTTTTTATGAAATTGTTTCTATACATATATGTTTATAAAGTTTTAATATATTAATGTTTCAAAATAGGTTGCATATTTAATTGATAAATTAAAATTTTGATTAATCAACTCTCTTTATAGGTTCAAAAAAAAAAAAATTCTTTGTGTTTTTTTTCCTTCAAAAAAAATAAAATACTTTCTTTGTTTTTAAAAATATAAGTGGTAATTTTTTTATTTATATTATTTTAAACTTGTGCCCTTTAACTTTAAGAATTTTCATTAACCCCCTTAATAGCTAATATCAATTTCAAACTAACCAATCCGTTGATCGCGTGTACGCACATGGGCAGTTAACAAAATTTTTAACGAATTCCTTCAAAAGCCCCAGATTGATGAAAAAATACGTACTGGTTTGAGCCCTGATTCGGGAAAAAAAACAAACTAACAAAAAACCATGGGGCTCCGCTTGGGGAACACTCTATGGAGTTCAGATCCTAAACTACAATTAACCCTTATTTATTCACACTACTTCACTTATTCACTTAATTATGGTATGGGTCTTACTCTCATATCATCATACTCCTAACAACTTTCTCACTCAAAATACTTTTGATTATATATACTCTCTTATTAATTCTCGCATCAGAGCAAAATAGTGCAAGTTGTTTTGAAGCGGAGGGATGAGTATATATTACACATGCTCGATGGTATAATGTTTTTTTTTTCACATATAATATTATTTTTTACGATCTTTATATTTTTTTAGGGAAAAAAAATAGAATTGTACCCCTCCATCTAGGGATGGCAATTTGTCTGAACCCGATCCGTTCCGAGGGTGTTCCGATCCGAAAATTTCGGGTTCAATAAGCAATTTCCTGATCCGAGCGGGTTCGGGTCCGGAATCGGTCAGGCCCACTGATCCGACCCGACCCGAAATATTAGTGCTGGCCCTTTTTTTATATATCACCCCCTTAGTTTCAGCATTGACATTTTCCCTACCTATATAAACTAAAATTAGGGCTCGGCAAGACCAAACTCACCAAAAGCACGCCGCTGAAAGGCGAAACACGATGCCGACGCCGTTCTGCCTCGCCGACGCCGTTCTGCTAGCCTCGCCGACGCCGCCGTTCCGCTAGCCTCGCCGACGTCTCCGTTCCAGGATACTACCCATCTCGCCGTAGCCGTTGCTCGCCGTCAATTTCTGTTTCCATTTCTTCAATTCACTGACATTCCCCCAAAATGGTGAGTTTTTCTTCACTCAATCAACCCACACAACCATATTTTATCTCTAATTTTTGCCAAGAAAAACCTAAAATTCTTCAAATCGTAGTTAGGGTTCATGAATTTTGTTTTTTCGTGAATCATATGTCATAAATCAGTAACTTATTGCTTCAACTGATCAGTAGTTAGGGTTCATGAATTTTGTTTTCTCGGTCGGAGCATCGGATCGGGTCTCGGATCGGAGCAGCGATCGGCCACGGATCGGATCGGATCGGTCACGGATCGGGTCATGGATCATGGCAGTTCGGATCGGATCGGGTTCGGTCACACATTTACATAATTCGGATCAGATTCGAATCGGTCCTGATCCGATCCGAACGCGACCCGTTGCCATCCTTACCTCCATCTCCGAGTAGGAGTATTACTTTAGTTATACATGCTTACTGAGAAAACACTAGAATACAAATAAAAATTACAAGTGGGTTGAGAATATATTTATCCAAAACACTATTCATAAAGCAAATGAGTAAAAAAGTTAGTAAGTGTTGTTTTTTTGTAATTATGCAAGTGTTATAAGGATAAAATTGTTCAAAATACTATTATGCTCTTTCTATTTTAGGAATGAGACTTTTACTATAAAACGTACCAAAAAAGAAAAAAACGTAAGACTCTTACACTTAAAAATGGAGGAAGTATATTAATTTTTTTTTAAATTTATTTGTACAATAATAACATAGAGAGTATGCTTAAAAATATTTTTTCGTCTCATAATAGTAAGAATTTTACTTTTTATTTTGACATGTCTCAAACTAAAAGTCTAATTCTTAAATTAGAAAAAAGATGAATAGTGTTTTTGACAATTTAATCCTTCTAATGCTTGTATAATTACAAGAAAACCACTACTTTATTAACTTACTTTTATGCACTTGCATTTTAACTACTACTTCTGTCCCCAAACGAGTGTCCAAATTTCATTTTAAGGGACATAACTTTTTGTATAATTTGGTGGCAAATTTCATATATAATCTTGTAATCCTCTTTATAAACATTTAGTTTTTGCAAGTATAAAGAGATCGGTGAAAAAAAATTCGATAAAAAAAACATTTAGGAACAAAGTTATAATCAAAATGGACACTCATTTTGTGATAAATTTTAAAATGGACACTCATTTAGGGACAAAAGGACTCATTAAGGGACAGAGGGAGTAGTATTTTGTAATGAGGAGGTCTCCTGTGCGGCGGTTGCACCGTGCGACGGGAGCCGACCTTCTTTTTTTTTTCTTCTTTTTTTTTTCCTACTGAGATTTTTTTTTTGCCACCCCCAACTTTTTTTCCTCCCAACAAAAGTAACACTTATTATAACGAAATGTAACATTTTTTTCTTTTCAAATGTAACACTTTTTTTTCTTCAAAATGTACCACAATTTTGCTGCAATAGATTAAAGATAACATAAAGATTGACAACTAAACTAATGTCACATTTTTTATAAAGGAATGTAACACTCTTTTTTTCAAATGTAACACTTTTTTTTTCAAATGTAACACTTTTTTTTAAATGTACCACAATTTTGCTGCAATAGATTAAGATAACATAAAGATTGACAACTAAACTAACGTCACACTTTTTATAAAAGAATGTAACACTCTTTTTTTCAAATGTAACATTTTTTTTTCAAAATTAACATAAGATTAACAAACTAAACTAATGTTACATTTTATAAAAAATGAATGTAATATTTTTTTTCCTCAATTGTAACAGATCATATTCTTAAATGTAACATTATATCTGAAAATGTAACATTTTTTATTGAGAAAGTAACAATTGAAATGAAATCCCGATTATATATATGAATTTTTACTCTTTTTTTAAAGAAGAAAAGTAACATTTACTAAATAAAAATGTTACATTCATCTATATAAAAAATATAATCAAATATTCACATTGTTGCACTTCAAATATTACTTTTTTTAACCACAAAAACAATCAAAACATTTTTTTTTTTGTAAAATAGCTGTTACATTTGATTGTAAAAAATGTTACTTTTTGAAGATGAAACTGTTACATTTACAGAACAGAGTGTTACATCTCAGCTGACAAGTAGCTCAAACTTTTTGTGTGTAAAATATATGTTTTTTTTTTTTTTAAAAAAAATCAAGCCATATCATGACCTATATAGTTTTATTTGTCTCGTCGAGACGAAAAACGGTATTTAATTTTTTTTTTCTGAGTTATAAATTTCAAGATATAGCATTTTAAAGTTATTTTTATTTTTTTTTAAAGGAAGACACGTGTCGCGATCTGGGAAGAGGAAAAACTGGATCCGACGATAGGCTGTAGCGGAGCAAGTGGCTGCGAGAAGCAGTGGAATAAATCAACCTTGCCGCACCATGATGTGCGGCGGATGCACGCAAGACTTTGTCTTTTGTAATTATGTCCAAGATCCATTCATAATCCACCATCTCACCCTCAAACCACGTTCACTAACGCCGACTAACGCTTTCCGTCTTTGGTCTTGTCTGGTCGAGCGTTTACAATAGAACACAGTTTTAAACGGAGCGTTTCGGCTATAAAAGTGTATCAGTTGTGCGTTCACAACTTGGTTGGTTTGCAAATGGATACCCATTTTCGAACGCCACAATTTCTAGCTTTTCAAGAAACGGAGGGTTCAGAACGGTGGTCGTTCAAATAGGGACCAAAATAACCTTATCTATTTTCTCTGTCTGTTTGAATTATCATGGCAACGGGATGAAAATTGTAGAAACCGAGTAGAAGGTGATGGGCTTCTTAGAGCTATAATCTTTTGATTTGCATGAACTAGGACTGCCAATTGAAAATTAAAAGAGAGAGAAAATCAAGGGACGCATAGAACTTCCCAAAATGTCTAAAATTATGAAAAGAAACTTACCTTTGAATTATCAGAATGTCCGACGGCAACTGAAAACAGAGGACTGTTCTTCAAGGATGGTGAAAGAGAAGAAAAAAAAACGCTGGAGCTGGGAGGAGGAAACTAATGCGTGAGATAGAGATGGATGCTTGTGGGCCATTTTACTTTTTTTGTTTCTTAAAATGAGTTTCCACTACTTCTGAAAATTGAATTTTCTATCAATGCAATTTGAGGAAGTCTCGTATAAGACGGTCTCACACAAGAGACGGATCTCGACGAGAGAGGAAACGGGCTTTCCCCGCCCCGCCTATAGGGGCAAACCATGTACTCTCTCAACAAGACCCGTGTGAGACCGTCTCACATAAGCTTTTGTCATGCAATTTTAACACTTAAAAAAATCAATGCAATTTTAAAGGTATACTCCCCCTGTCCCAGCTCACTTGACACTTATTTCTATTTTGGTATGTCCCAACTCACTTGACACTTCCCAAAATAACCTACTTTTTATAATTTTATATTCACTCTACCCCACCACTCATTCCATATCTTCATTTTCCACCACTCAATTTATTCAATCAACATCACTATTTACCCCACTCATTCTCTCTCTTCATTTTCTACCACACATTTTTCTTTTTTTTTCTCTTAGTTATTGTGCCTACCTCTTGGGTGTCAAGTGAGGTGGGCCGGAGGGAGTAAATAATACCAGTAAATATAGTATTAAATTTTATAAAAAAAAAATGAATACTCTCTCTACATCTCATAATAATAATTCGTTTTTTAATTACTTCAGAAAGTTCATCTCATTTTCAAAATTAAAGTTTCAAAATCACTAAATTTCTAAAACTTATTATAACGTAATTATAAAATATTTGAAAAGTCAAACGGAATTATCATTTGGACGGAACACGTTTTTGCTATAAAAGGGTAAAAATGTCATTATAAGTAAATATTTGAATTCTTAATTAGCGTTTTAAGATGTTGCACCAAACACATTTACAGAAAAAATCTCCGTTAGGGAAAGCTCTGTTTTAAAAACTGCCCCGTTCATAGAACTCTCCAAACCAATACTCCCTCTGTCCCACCCGAAATACTCGTAAGATTTTGATAAACGTAACTTTATTTTGATCAAGTTTTTTGAAAAAAATATAATAATCTAAATAAAAATTTAAAAATTATTATTCTATCACATTTAATAATATTTTAAATAACAATTTTTAAATTTATATTAAGATAACTATTTATTATTTAAATTACATAGTCAAAAGTATAAAACAAGCCTACCAAAATCATATTTCAGCCGGCACGGAGTATATACACTCACCTGTACATCTATCCATCCATATCCATCTTCTACCAAATTTCTCTCTCTCTCTCTCTCTCTCTCTCTCTGAATCGACAATGGCGCGTCTCCTTTCCCAAACCCTAATTCGAACCTCATCATCTTCATACCAAACCCTAAGCCACGGAAAATCGCAAACTCTAGATCTCTGCTTCTCACCTCACATCCTGACGCAACGCTACCGCTCAAATCAATCTGGAAAGGCACAATTGATCCAGGTGGACCTCGAATCGGAGGGCGAGACGGAGGGATTTAGTATGCGCAAGCTCGAGGATGTCATCCATAATATTGCTGTCAAGCGATCCGCTCCCGATTGGCTTCCTTTCGTTCCCGGTGGTTCCTATTGGGTCCCACCTCCCCGCCGGCCTTATGGATTGGTTGAAGTGCTCGGAAATTTGCATAGTCCGTTTATTGGGAACGATCCTATGTCGTCGTCGTCGTCGCACAGCTCCGTTAGAGGTTGGCCTTCGTCCGCTTTCTATATTGAAGGTACCGTTTTAGGCGTTTTGATGCAATTGAATATCATATACTACATATTGGAATATATTTGGTGATCTATGCTTGAATTGGGTTTTCCAGTAGAATGATAATTTAGGTTTTGATTCCATTTCAAGGAAAAGTCTCAGTTCCTGGATAAATTGACACAGAGGGTATCAGATTTGGGGCATGTAGCAACCTTTATGTTATTCCTAATTGCTTTTAATTATTAGATTGGATATTTGGGTGGGGTATTTTAGCTCAACTGTAAATAGTATGTTGGCCGAACTATAGGGAGCTCTTTTTGCAGGTTGTAGGTGTGGTTTATATTCGAGGTGCATGAAGGAACACGGGGTAGAAATCATGGCGGATTGTTGCCGGCTAGCGCCGCGTAGGCGGGCTAGGCGCCCGACTTTTAGAACACTGGTCATAGTGGAAAACTATTGCTCCGAATCTCCCATTTCTTTATTTATGTAAGAACACATAAATCCCCTTCAAATTAACATTTTAGAAAAAACCCAAATAGGTCTTTTTTCTTAAGGACCGAGGAAGTAGTTCATAATCTCTGTGGCATCAGGCCCAGGTAGACTCTATATGATTATTCGAACACAGTGTTCTAAAAAACGCTAGGCGGCAGAGGGGGGGGGGGGCTACGCCTAGAGCGCCTAGGCGGGGTCGAGAAATTACACATTTATTATAAATATTTTCATAGCACCCTTTATTTTTTTTCTTTAATTTTAATTTTAATAAACATTTTTATGGGATGGAAGAATGAAATATACACAAAATTATAATGCATAATATATTATATATTTACACCTAGCACAATTAAACATAGATAGACTTTAGAGACTTCAGCAACCAAAAAAAAAAGCAAAAAAGAAAAAGCACAAGGAGCCAAACTCAGCATGTGGAGTAGTATAAACTGAAGGGTGGATGGCACTTGCTTTGAGAACTTTATCCCACATTGACTAGGAAATGAAGTTTCTAAGCCAAGGGATGCTATAAATGAGGAGCCAACAATAGGAATGGAACTTCAGCCTTGGAACACTTCCCACATTGATTGTGAAACTAAGTGTATAGGCAATGGACTAGTTTAAAAGTTTGAATTGAAGGCTCAACTTTTCAAATGGCACCCAGGTTTGAACGGATTCGGCTTAGTATTCGCATGCCTAGGCGGTGCCAAGAGCACCTAGAATGCGCTGCAACGCCTAGTCGGCGCCCTAGTCCGTCAAGCCCGCTTAGCCGCCAAGCCCGACTAGCTCCGCCTAGATCCGCTTAGCCGCCCAACGCCTAATTTGGCCGATTTGATTAAAGTCGCGGCAGAACCCCCCCCCTCTCGACTAGCGCCTAGGCGCCCGTCTTTTAGAACACTGTTCGAACATTTAACAATAATAATGCTCATTATGCTCTTTCTGAAAGTACATTTGAACTCTGCTTAAAAAGCGTGCTCTATCGTTTGGTATAATTTTAGCAAATTATTGGTGCTACCAACTATGGAGTACCATCCCGGGGAGTACATATTTGTAAGGTGCTAGCATGTTTTGTGTTGTGTGGTTCCATGACAACCTTTCTCCCCTTTGTGTTCCTTGTTGCCGTGGTGAGCTTTGGTTTGATTAAAAGCTTTTATCATTCCAAAGAAAGGAAAAGTAGAGCTGGGAGTTGGAGGGCACTGTAAGAATGCCTGATAATGTGAAGAAATTTGGAAAATTCTTGGTGTTGACTGTAACTTAATCTTCTTTTTGGAAGGGTTCTTGGAGCAGGGGTAAGCCTCTAAAGATATATATCTAGACCTTATACGACTTTTGTAGTTTTTATAAATTAAAGCATGACTTATGTATTTGACGTCTAGGAAAGAGGACATTCGTCTTTTTTTTGGTAAATCAATGCTTTTCTGATGGGATAAACTGTAAATATTTGTAGAACTTGTTACAAGAACAGTTTCAGACACCGAACATATTGGATTCAGTTTGAGATTCATGCCAACTAAGGTGGGATGAGGGTGGTTGAGTTGATGGGAGAGGGGATGTGATGAGTTTGCGAATCACCTCATATGCTGATGCTGTGTGTGCCTTCCTTTAATATATCATTCTTTCCAGTGGCGGAGCTACCCCCATGCCAAAGGGGGCAATTGCCCCCATTGATTTAAAAAAAATAAAATTTTACTACTGCAAAATTTTTAAAATTTTGAGGGTTTAGTGCAATTTATTGAAATTTGCCCCCTTTAAAATAAAAATAATAATGCATTAGATTATTTTTTTGCCCCCATTGATGAAAATACAGTTAATTTTTTTTATTGTGTAACTTTTGCCCCCATTGATGAAAATTCCTGGCTCCGCCACTGATTCTTTCAGCTATTGGGTGTTGTGAGGTGAATGAACTTTAATGTGCTGGGGACAGATTAGTATTATTAGTAAAGGCTATAGGAGTTGTTTTTCATTCTTTATTGTTATGGGCGTGGACATGATTTACATGCAGTCTTGAAAGTCAAATAGCTTTAGTTTATTAGAATAGGGTTTTCATCCTAAAATTCAATGTATATTATAGTCTGTTTGGTAAAGATAATTTTCCAAAATAAAACTGACCTCCCCTTTGTGGCCCAAAGTAATGAGGAAGTATTCCTCCCCTTTTTGGACTACTTGGTGCATTCTACGCCATTCTTCAGTCTTTCAATCTGCATAATTTCTTAAGACTCTAGTTGCACATGTACTCCCACTGAATGACAAGCAGCGAGTCTATAGATGGCATCTACTGGATCCGAATGTTCAATCTTATGAGCACTATTACCAGGAATAGTTGGAAATGTAAAAGAAATCTAGTATAGGCAAACACGTACAACATGTTAATGAGAAAAGAAAATGAAATTCCCAAACAACCATCAATTGTGATGCACTGAACAACAGATCATGAATATCTGGGACTTAAGAACATAGTTCTCAGCCAGTGTCATTGGCAAGGTTTTGCTCGGAGAAGTTGCCAGCCAGGATTCATCAAAAAGCTGGCGTGGTAAGGTTGTGCTTATCATTGGATTAGGATCAAGTAATTGGACAACTACTGGCAAGGGTTAATGGTGATCGTGGGAGAGTGTTTGGAGAGTGATTGGTGTGGTGTGTCTGTTAGTGTGGTTTGTCAGTACATGTTTAAGGGGATTGTGAAATTATTAATTGGTTCTATTTTCTTATTATTAATTTTTAATTAGATCCCATTGCTAGAATTGGTGGAGAAGGACCTAAGTCCAAGTCATGGAATTGGGGTTGCCAAACAGACCCGTAATGTATCACTCATTGGATTTCCAGTGGTCTCAGAAACATATATTGCTGAAAGGAATATTCCACTATCTTTTACTTGTTGACACACAGATTTGTTAGTAAAAATTTCATACATGATTCTTAGGCAGACGGTGTAGGGATCAAATATAACATATTTTATTTTCTATGATAAATAGTTGCCTAAGTTTTGCAGCCTTCCTCATCACACAGTTTTGGCTTCTGATGCACCGTTGTGCCCTCACTTCTATCGTACCAGTATCCTCGCACACGTATCAGTGTTATTATGCGTTTTTTAGAGTACTTAAAAGGAAAATTTGGTTCTAAATCCTTTTTACTTTAACATCAAAAAACTGTTCCAAGGGCCAAGCTGATGAATTTTGACAGCTGAACCCCACTCTCAGTAGTATATAACATACACTAGTGTCTTACATTTGATGAATTTTGACCTACTCCGTTTATATGCAGGTACGTCATCTACACATCCGGTTCCTGTAGATATGGAAGTGGAAGTGGAAGTAGAAGTAAATGTTCATACCAATTTGGAGAATGCATCCCAAGCTGAGGACGAGGAAAGCTGAACTGGGGTTTAATTACAGAGCTGATTACTAGGGTGAGTTAGCAATCTTTGACAAAAACATGTGTGAGACGGTCTCACGTATGAGACGGGTTTCGTTGAGAGAGTAAATGGTTTGCACCTCTATGAGCGGGGCGGGGCAAGCCCATTTCCTCTCTCATAGAAACCGGTCTCATACATGAGACGGTCTCACAAGAGACTTCCTCGCAATCTTTACTGTCTTGGTGATGAGTTCTGTATAGTCATATCATTCTAATAATTAGTTATTAGGGTAAATTAAATAACATTATGATTTTGAGTATCAAGTTATATTTTCATAACCAAAAACAATATTTTGAATGGTTGTAGACAATCATACTATATCTTAACGTTAAAACTTGGTATAGAGAGCTTTACCTCCCTTGTAGTCATACCTTGCTCGTACTGGATCAGTCGGCACCCAATGTGGTGATTCAATACCCGCCGCGACTTTGGACAAAAAAATATAGAGGAAGTCTTGTGTGAGACGGTCTCACACATGAGACGGATTTCGACGAGAGAGGAAATGGCCTTGCCCTGCCCCGCCCCGCCCATAGGGGGCAAACCATTTACTCTCTCAACGATAATAAAATGAATTTTTCTTACTCCCTCTATCCTAAGATAGTTTCACTTTGATTTTAATGGTCGTCTTGATTGAACTTTACCAAAATATATTCAGAACTTAATTATCCTCATGGAATTTTAAAAATTATTCTTAATAGTATCTTCAACAGCGCATTAATAACAATTTTCGGATTTTCATGAGGATTTTTATTTGTTCGTATACTGTATCTTAGCTCAGTCTTGTTGACCATGAAAGTTAAAGTGGGATTGTGGGACTATAATTGTGGGGCGGAGGTAGTATTTGCATGTTTGACAACTTATTAGGGATGTAGACGGTAGGAGTCGAGTTTTGTGGAATTCTAGTCGAGTCGTTGAATTATCAAGTGAAATCAAGTAGTAATCAATCGTATAGTCAAATAGGTGATTGAGCTTGATTCGGATGATAATTCAACCGAGATTGTGTAAATCAAATTCGACTTGAGCACGTGAACAAGCAGAACCTAGTCAATTTCTTTAAGTTTATAAATTTTGATTATAAATTATAATATTAAACCTCCACCTACAAAATCCGACCTTAAATTGTAGTACAATCCTTTAGCCCTAATTGCGCTCTGACAAGATTGGTGTTTCACCGGAGAGTATGTACAGGAAACTGCGAATCTAAACCTGAATTCCTCATTCTCAACGGCCACTTCTTTCTTCCCAGTTCCCATCCTCCATAGCAAGCGCAGTTCTATCTCATTCAAGTTGCAGCCCCTTCTCCTTCAAAAGTCACATCCTCGTTTTTGCAAAGCACAATTGCCTCATCATCTCAATATCAACAACGAACAAATAAATTCCATCTCCAGCTCAGATTTCGACATGTATCCATTCCTCATAATCTTTCTAAATATTCTTCTTTTTTTATAATCCCTCAGTCCCAAAATGATCATCCCATTTGAATATTCAAACTTTTTAAGAATGTGAACACTTGCTTCATCAGCCATGTTGTGTTTATGCCTATTCAAGCTCAAATTGTAGAAATGGGAAGAACTTTTTGGGACAATGAAAAATGGCAAATGAGAAGATCATTTAGGGAGTATGACTTTGCAGTGCTTGCTACTGAAAAATGAATTTGCATCTGTTTAACGCATGTGCTTCAATATTCACCGCCGGTTTTATTCTAAAGTTGACTTTTGAATATGGAGTATTTTTGCTACTCAGTATGTTTGAGACTCTACTTTGTTGACTTTGCAGACCTTGCCATTGTAGATATATAAAAGAAAGGTGGGAGTCCTGTAACGAGAAGTAGAGTCGGCCAATAGGTGAACGCCGAAAACCGTTTGTTTGTACAATTGGGAACTTGGTGCTGGAGTTTGTTACATTACATTCAATCAACTTGTCAGCCTTATGAGAGGAATGAAAAACAAGGCACTGAGGTTACTGCTGTATTTTACTTAACTAAACAAGAGAAGGTGTTTTTTTTTTTTTTTTTTTTTTTTTATGTGGTTTATTTATTTAAAAAAAAAAGGGAAGAAGATCTAGTACATGATGATGTTGTTGTTCATTCAGGTGCTTGTTGCCCTCAATTAAGCTTATCACCACAAGGATTCCACTGATGTTTTCTTACCTTAAAGCTCTCAAGCATTTCCTAGTAATCCCTCCGTCAAGTTATAATGGTTATTTATTTATTTTTTGACGTCCCATAACAATGGTTACTAACCTAAAATAAAAATGAAATATACATCCTTATGTAATGGGACTTGCCTGTCCACTCACAGCCACAATTCAACCTAAAATAAAATGAAATATACATCCTTATGTAATGGGACTTACCTGTCCACTCACAGCCACAATTCAACCTAAAATAAAAATGAAATATACATCCTTATGTAATGGGACTTACCTGTCCACTCACAGCCACAATTCAGTTATTATTCTTTACGCTACATTTTATTTTTTTTTACTTTACTTTTCATTTTCTCGACACTTACTCCACTTTGATTATTATATTCCCTTCGTCTCAAAACGATCTTCTCATTTGCTATTCCTCATTGTCCTAAAAAAGTTCTTATTTCTATAATTTAGGCTTAAAAGTGCATAAACACAACATGGCTATTGAAGGCTAGTGAAGCAAGTGTTCATATCCTTAAAAAGTTTGAATAGTCAAACGTGAAGATCATTTTGGGACGGAGGGAGCATGTATATATTTTTTAATTTTCGGGCATTCAGTTTTGATAATCTATAAGACGGAGGGAGTGGTTATCTTATACCTTAAGGTTTACTAGGTTGGTAATGGGTGTTGATCTAAATTCACATCAATTTGAGATATCAAATCCTAAGAGTAGGAAATTGTTTTGGTTTATGTTTCGCAATGTGTTTAGTGGACCAGAACGGTTGGTTATGGAATTGAGATGAACTTTGACGAAATAAAGGCACCTTTTTTTTTTTTTTTCTTTTTCAAGTGTTTTTTTTTTTTCCATTCACAATGAATTTATTATCGATCAAAGATAAAATTTAACTTTGTGACGGATATAGTTATTTTTAATAAAAACTCTTGAAAGTTGACTTCTAACTCGTCGTGTATTACATTGATGCATTTAAATAAAATAGTACTCTTTCTATTTTTAAAAAAGAAATCTGATTTTAAATTTGATCTTGATTATGAGTAAATTTTCAAAATTTTAGACACATTTTGAGACGGAGGTAGTAGTTATTTTTTTGATTATTCACTTTAAAATAAAATATATAGCAGTGCAATATAAATTCTGACATGAAAGATATCAAAAATGAATTTAATGAACTTGTGAGAAATACAATTCTCAATTTTTAATTAAACACTTTCAATACAAGTATTTTCACAGTGGGCATGTTTAGTGGGCATGTTTGGACTAAGTTTCATATAAATTATTTAATAATTTATCAATAACAACTTTAAAAAAAAATATTAATAATATTTTTAATATTTCACTAAAATATCTAAATTGGTGTTAATTGTTAAAGTGAAATGAAATTATATTTTCCGGATGGAGGGAGTAGGGATAGCTAAACCGACCGGAATCGAAAAGCCTGGACCCGGAGTGAACCACCCGAAAAACCGGAACCGGAACCGTGGTTGATCCAGGCCGGTTACGGTTTGTGCCTTCAAAAAACCGTGAACCGGCGGTTCCGAACCGCCCGGAACCGGAACCGCCCACCTCCAAATCGGAACCGTGAACCGCCAATAAACCGTGCAGAACCGGTGAAATCTTCGAATAATTGTGTGTGGTCACCATTAAACCGTGCAAAACCGGGTGGAACCTTCGAATCGGAACCGTGAACCGCCATTTAACATTTTTTCTATAGTTTTTTTTTTAAAAAAAAAAATCAGTTATAAATAATTTTAAATTGTTTATTGTATGCCCAAAAAAACACAAAAAAAACGTAAACCGTGGAACCGGACCAAAACCGGATTGTCCTAACCGGAATCGGGTTGTAATCGGGCCGGTTACTTACGGTTCTTACTTTCCCCAAACCGGAACCGGTTTGGCCTAGGAGGGAGTAAGTGATCTCGGAGCTAATCTTATAGCAAAACCTATGGTGGTGGCCTTCACGTGAGCTAGAGTCTTTACATACGTACTCTCATCTTCTTCTTATTTTCTAAATAGAAATACTTTATTTTTTTATCATGTAATCTTATACATCTCAATTTAATTATATGTGGCTCTTTGCATTCTTTATCACATTGCATTATTTATATATACTAAAATTAATAGTTTATTAAATTTATATATTTTTTTTAATAAAAATGAGTTTTATTTTAAGGCTAACTAAATTAAAAACTATCGCATTTTTTTGAACAGAGGGGGAGTATAAAAAAGACTTTAATTCATAAACTAATGTCTTGCGTACCTAAAGTTATGGCATTTAG
The DNA here is from genome assembly GCA_026119855.1 of Campanula takesimana. Lineage (NCBI taxonomy): Eukaryota > Viridiplantae > Streptophyta > Magnoliopsida > Asterales > Campanulaceae > Campanula > Campanula takesimana. The sequence continues at coordinate 79,300 of JAOWBW010001627.1, read as the reverse complement.
TGAGGCCGGGGAATGCCAATGATTAGCAAATGCGTTTGAAGCTTGCGGTCTTAGATTAAAGGTCGGTCCGACCATATATTTCAATATTTTTCTTTTGTGGTTAGATGTGATCATATCATTAATCAGTGACGAGATTAATTATTAAATTAGATGGTGATTGTTTTTTAATTCAGTCATAATTAATTTTAATGGTTTTCTTCAGGGACGTAGCGTAGCCAGGAATCGAAATGAGGGGGTCAAGATATTTTTTTGTTCTTTCTTACTTATCTGAATGGTTTAGGGGGTTAAAATTCTTAAGATAAATACAAATAGTTTCTATGATAAAGTTTTAATACTAGTCGGCAAGGTTCTAAAAAACGCTTGGCGGTCCCTAGGCGCCGCAGGGTCGCCTAGCGCCTAGGCGTGATCTAGGCGGGACCGAGAATTCAGAAATAACTATAATATCCTAGACAGGACCTAGGCGTTTTTTAGAACACTGCTAAGCAGTAGGAAAGAGCTGGGAAACAATTATTCAACTTCATCATCCATTTAATACTTCATACGTCTCAAAATGATCTTTATAATTTTTTTCGTTGTTATTGTGAAGAAACTCTGAGCAATAAGTTTAGGTTTATTTAATTGTCCTAATGAAAATATATAACTTGTTATTGATACACCATCAACAATACTATTAATAAAAAGTTTTACATTTTCATTAGGACAATTAAATCAACTAAAAATTATTGCTTAAATTTCATTCGCAATAACAGCGAAAAAAAGTATGAAAATCATATTGGGACGGAGGAGTAACATTTAGATTCAAGAATCATAGTGTCATGAATTGCAAATTTGTGACTGTAAAAAATTAACCCAAAATTAAATTATTGAAATAAAGAAATTAACATTTTAATTTAACACACTTGATTAAACGAACGAGAACTATTCTTTAGCTAATTATATCCAAATTGAAAACTAAGAAAGATAAATAAATAAATTGAATAATAGAAAAGTATATGTAAAAAGCCAATGGATGGTAAAGAAGAGGATGATAATTTATCAAAGAAATTGAAAAAGAAAATATTAAATTTAAGTTAACTTACTCCCTAATTTTCAAAAGGGGAAACATAAAAGTACCTAAAACCTGTTATTCTATGAAACTAAAGGGACCTTTGATGAACAAATGGAAAAGTCAGGGGGGTCAATTGACCCCCTTGCCACAATGTGTCTCAGTCCCTGGTTTTCTTTAGAGCTAAAATTGTAGGTTAGAGAGACCTGTTAAATGGCTCGGATATCTGAAAAGCTTGTGTAGATTGAAAATAATGAAAAAACTTGTAGCCTGAAAATAATGAACAAACGCGAGACTTGTTCCAGTGTCTCCAGCTAAGACTTTTTGCCGCAAAATTTAGTATGTGTTGAGAATATGGTGGAGAGGAGTATGATAATATATTTGTGTTTGTGTTTATTCACTCTCAAAGATTTACAATAACTTAACCCTATATTTATACTAAAGCCTAAACCCTATTATTGAGGAATACTCCTCTTCCTAAAATACACCAACTAAATAAAGTAAACTATATCTCTAAATAAGATTAAATATAATCTCCTGATTCTATCTTTATTTGGCTTGATCTTGATCTCACTTGGTTGACTTGGTCAAGCTCGGTCCATTCTATTCAGTGTCGGTCCTCTCCACACGGCCCGCTCCATCTTATTCTCCAACTCCCCCCTCAAGTTGGAGGATTTACAACGTAGATACCCAACTTGCCAATACGACAATCAAAACGGGAAGAAAAAAATTCAGTTTTTCAATCGTTAGTCCACTTGTGTGCAACGTTGATAGCACAAGTGACTTAACAACTCGACAGTCAAGCTGCTACGTCCAGCAGCTCAGATTTTTTTTTTCTCTTCACTAATCTATAAAAAATCGTCTTCCTTCCTTCACATGACCACTGCCTCATGGAGTATGTCCTTTGCACGAGATAAGTACTATCTTCATGCTGCTTCTTCTTTTCCTTTTCCTTTTTTTTTTTTTTTTGTTTTCTTTTCAATATGCTGCACTACTTGCAGCGCTCTCGGTGTTTTTTTTTTCTTCATCTTCGTCGCCGTTTAGGGTTTTCACCCTATCCCGCAGCTTGCCAAATCTCCGATCTGTCCTTTTGCCAATCTTTTGCCGCCAGCCACGACTCTACTGCTACCACAACGGTCAGCGAGGTCTTCATTCTTCGACAAATTCCAACCATGAATTTGCTGCAAATTCCCAGAAGTTAGGCACCCATTAAATTCGAGCACCAACACCGGTCGATTTCATTCTGTTGTTCTCCCCCTTTATTAGGGTTTTCTTCGCCGGAACAATTGCCGCCGCCAGCTTCAGCACTTCCGCCGTCGCTGCCAGTTTCTGTTCCTCTGGTCATCATGAACGTGTCCCTCCTCAACGCTTTTGTCGTGCACATCCGGTGCCGCGAAGAGGCTTTCATGGGCTCCTCCCGTCATCTCTTCATCTCCGCCATGTTGCCGATTCATGGCAACGACGGGTATTCGTCGCGGAAGCATAGTCGGTCATCAGGCCCCCATGCCGGAGGCTCTGATACCATGTTGAGAATATGGTGGAGAGGAGTATGATAATATATTTGTGTTTATTCACTCTCAAAGATTTAAAATAACTTAACCCTATATTTATATTAAAGACTAAACCCTATTCTTGAGGAATACTCATCTTCCTAAAATACATCAACTAAATAAAGTAAACTATATCTCTAAATAAGATTAAATATAATCTCCTGATTCTATCTTTATTTGGCTTGATCTTGATCTCACTTGGTTGACTTGGTCAAGCTCGGTGCATTCTATTCAGTGTCGGTCCGCTCCACACCACACGGCCCGCTCCATCTTATTCTCCAACTGTATGTAGAAGTGAAATTATCACAGCTCAAATACGAAATAACAATGTGACAATTGAATAACTAAGTTATGAGGTTTTGACCTCTATTGATACTGTGTGGTGGAGTGTCCTTCAAGAATAGTAGATCTGGTTGAGTAGGGAACAATTGAATCCAGTCGAGCATGGATCTAGCTCGACACGTGAGCCTAAGCTCCTCGTTGATACCTTTGGAGCTAAACTTGTCTTGTTGGCTGAACACCTGCTCGACATTGTTCTATGAGGGGAGCATCTGAGATCATGCTTGGCGTCGACCTTAGATGAGCAGATCAAAGTACCTTGCTCGAGTTATTCCGTTCACTTTTGTTTATTAGGTTAAATGTTTTTTGAGAACACATTAAGTTTAATGTTTAACATCAAGCCATACGAACATTATTTTAATTCTTATTTAAATTGAAGGGTAAATTTTTTAAGAGGTGGGGAGAATAAGGGGATCCGTCTCATCTATGAGACGGGTCGACCCATGACCCATGGGGCGACCCTACCACGTGGCAGCCTCTCATAGGCCCCATTTTTTTTGAGCTTTTTTATTATTTTTTTGGCTTTTCCGTCGTTTACCAAAAGTAATAGTTACCATCACTTAATGTAATGACTGTATACATATAAAGTAACATTGTTCATAAGTAAACGTAACACCTGTTTTACAAAAACAAAAGCAAGTTTTACACATTTTTTCAAATGTAATACTAACTATAATTACATGTAGCCCAAACAATATCTAAATGTAATTATCATTTATACTAAAATGTAATAGTGCTTTTGCAAAAATGTAAAATATTGTGTATTTTGATTTAATTTTTTGAAAGAAAGTAACAACTCATATATATGAATCAGGGCCGTTCTTAGCTTTTTGGGGCCTTGGACGAGGTCCAATGAAGGGCCCTTTCTCTTTTTAAAATAATGAACAACCTTTTATAAAAAAAAATCCCTTTAAAACTCCTGTTTTTTACTAGCAGAATTATTTTTTTGTGTTAACTTGTACTTTGAATTTGTATTTAAGTATAAAATAATTGTAAGATCAAATGATTGAAGTTAGCAAAATAACAGATAAATTAAAGGTTATAATCAAACCTATAAATTTCTATCATAAAAAATAGTAAGAAAATATATAAAACCCAGTAAAATTATAAAAGGAAAAAATATGTACAACAAAATCATGATGAAAAAAATGTACATATAACGTCTCAAAATTTGCAAAAGAACATATTAAATAAATATATAAAAGAGTCTTAGAAACTCTTGCAAAAGATAAGATTAAATTATGTTCACCAATAATAAAATAATATAATAAGAATATGAGGCCTAAAAAAATTACTCAAAAAAGATTATACATATCCATGTCTTACAAAGATGTTTTCATTTCTACTTAAATTTGTCATAAGAAAATAATAATTTTCTTTGAGTTATTAAAATAAGGGAATATGAAGGCCCCAAAAGTATGAGGGCTCAAATATAATATGAATGAGGTAATATAAAGGCCCCAAAAGTTATATATGTAGTTGTCCTTGGTTATTATTTTTCTCAAATAAAATAGGTCTTTTTTGTGTATTTTTTTCTTGGGCCTTTTTTGCTTAAAAATGAACTAATAAAATGTGTCAGCTGATTTTTTTTATTTCTTTAAGAAAGAATTAGTGATAATTTTTTTTTTCATAATAAAGATATATATATATATATATATATATATATATATATATATACATATATACATATACACACACACGCACACACACATATATATATATATATGTATGTATATGCTATAAAAATTTGGGCCCCTCTCCTGCAAGGGCCCTGGGCAGGCGCCCCACCTGCCCCCCTTGGGCCGGCCCTGATATGAATGTAATTGTTTGTACAAGTAAATGTAACACTTTAATAAAAGAAATTATAACATATTTTTATAGATAATGTAATACTTTTACATGTAACACTAATCAAGTGTTTTTTAGTTTTAAAAATGTAAATAGTTGAATTATTACTTTTTCTATATATATGTGTTACAATTATGTATAAACATTATTACATATAAGTAACACGTTCGTTACATTTTAGTTGTAATAAGTATTACTTTTGGCAAACGAAGAAAACATACGAAAAACACTGTTACTTTTCTGTATATATGTATTACTTTTATGTATACAAACTGTTACTTTATATGTATACAATCATTACATTAAGTTATAGTAACTATTACTTTGACAAACCGAAAAAAAACAAAAAATAATAATATAAAAATTTAAAAAAAAAAAAAAGCAAAAAAAAAAAAAAAAAAAAAAAAAATTGGGCCTATGAGAGGCTGCCGCCCCGTGAGTCATGGAGTGGGTTGTGCATGTTAGCACAAGAGTGCTTGTCATTTGTTAATTTGAAATTTATTAAAATGTCATGCTCCACCATTTTTTACCTGTGATAAAAGGTGTCAACCGCAAATAGATAGAGGAAATTAAGATTATTAATGATAGAAACTTACAAATAAATATGGCACTAAGTATTTTGTCTTTGGTTAAAAAAAAAAAGGGAAATAAATAAATAGAAATGTTTGTCTGCTAGTTTTTGTTAAATACCATGATGCTTTTTCTGAGGATATAAATATTGGTACAAATATTGTTACGTGTTTGTTGTTGATTGTTTTTTTTTTTTTTTTTTTTTTAGAAAGTTGGTTTCATTTAAGGAGATTGTCATCGTGTTACAAACCCTATTGAGTCTATTACAGATCTATATCCTTAACTCTATAAAGAGAACATGAAACAACCTAAATAAACTGGGGATACAACTTTAGCCCTATGGACAGAGGAGGAAATCCAAACAAATAAAAAATTAAATAAAAACCAGGTTGAAAGCCAACCTGTTTATTATCATTTCTTTTTAGCCTTCAGTTGGGTGTGGTGGACTTGGTGGCTTCCGACAATTCGTTGGTCTGCTAACTTTATTAAATTTATTACTACCATCTGTCTTTAAATGAGTGTCCAAATTTCATTTTAATTTTAAGAGACATCTGAAAATCTTAACTTTTTGTACAATTTGGTGGCAAAGATTCATATATAATCTTGTAATCTCCTTTCCAAACATTTAGTTTTGCACGTATAAAGAGACGGGTGAATTTTTTTTTCGAAAAAAAACATTTAGGGACAAAGTAATATTCAAAAAAGACGCTCATTTTGGGACAAATATTTTATGAAAATGGACACTCATTTTAGACAGAGGGAGTATCTTATTTATTCCTTTTTATTTTAATTTGTATCAAATATGTCACATTTACAAAATAGAATACAACATGGGGTGATCTCTCTAAATTGACTTTTCTTAAAGGGCTAGGTGCTAAAGAGATGATGCACGAGTATAATCAACATGAACTACTATCATTTTAGGGACAAATTAGGAAACATCAAACAAACTTAAAAATATTAACTTATTAATTATATTATGACATGTAATTTGGGACGGATGCAGTATAATACCAAGCTTAATTCAACATCTAAATAAACAATGATGCTTCCAAGATAATAATGCTATTATATTGCATGAAAGCATAAGCATTTAAAACTATGTACTCCTTTCGACCCAGAGTAAGAGTCCTATTTTTTTCGCTGTTAGCATGAAGGTATTTTGAGCAATAACTTTATGTTGATCTAATTATCCTAATGGAGATTTTAAACTTGTTATTGATACTCCATTATATGTACTACTAATATCAATATCTAGATGTTCATTAACATAATTGAAATAACCTAAAATTATTGCTCAAAATACCTTCATGCTAACAGCAAAAAAAAAAATAAGACTCTTACTCTGGGAAGGAGGTAGTACTTATTAAAAAAATAACTTGATGTCACTTTTAGTAACGAATTAGGTGTCATTTGTTAACCACTTAATAAATTTATGGTATTATAAATATATGTTGGAATATAGATTTGCTAAAGGTTAATTTATTATTTGTTTTTCATAATTATTATTTATTTAGGTATAAGATTTACTGGAAAACTTCTTAATAAAGAAAGTAAAAAGAGGAACAATAGAAGGACATGCAATCGTACTGAGTTTTTGGAAGATCATTACTTCCTCTTTTTAAACTGAATATTTTATTTATATTTCTGATTAAAAATGGAACATTCCTTTTAGATGGAGGTAAACTCTTACTATTATTTTTATTATTATTGGCATGTACTCTCTTTTCTTCTATTTCCCAGGGGTAGTCTTTTTTTCCCCACTTAATTACAAGCATTAATTATGAGTTCAAAAAATCTTATACAATTTATTTATAAACAAAGTTGAGAATTATTGATTGAAAAGAATAAGACAAAGACTTATATGCGACCGTCTCACGCCGTGAGAGACTCACGCCGTGAGACGGGCGCGTGAGAACCCCCCCCCCCTCCTTTCCCAAAATCCACGTGTTTGCTAAAAAAAAGAAAAAAAACCCTCCAATAATTTTAAAATACTATATCTAGAGATTTTTAAGTCGATTTTTTTTAAAAAAATACCGTTGTGTTCGTCTCGACGAGACGAATAAAACTACAAAGGTCATGATATGGTTTGTTTATTTTTTATTTTTTAAAATATATTTTTAACATACAAAACAAGTGAGCTGCTCGTCATAATAAAATGTAACACTTTCTTATGAAGAAAGTAACAGTTTGGTCTTAAAAAAGTAACAGTTTGGTCTTAAAAGTAACACTTTTTCTAATCACAAAAAATATTTATATTATTTGCAAAACTGCTGTTACATCTTACAATAAAAGTGTTACTTTTTTAAGACCAAACTGTTACTTTCTTCATAAAAAAGTGTTGCATTTTATTATAAAATGTTACGTTAGTTTAGTTGTCAATCTTATGTTATCTTTAATTTATTTTCAGCAAAATTGTGGTAAATTTTTTTTTAAAAAAAGTGTTACATATGAGAAAAAGTGTTACATTTCCTTTATAAAAAGTGTTACTTTTGGCAAGCAAAAAATGGCAAGAAAAAAAAAGGGGGAAGGGCTTGCTGGCGCCGTCGCACGGCGTGCGGCGGTCGCACACCAGTCCAGCTCAAAGAATAAACACTCAGTTAAAAAATAAAGCTCGTTATTAAACATTCATTTGAAATGAATTAATTAAAATTTATAATATTTAAAAAAAAAAAACAGACCTTACAAAGTTCGGTGGCCTTAAACAAAATGGCATTAAGCAACCCTTACAAAATATAACGTCAAAAATTGACCATGTTGTTTGAAAAAGTAGTTTGATTGGTAAATTTTATACTCCCTCCGTCTCAGAAAGATAGTCTCTCTTTTTTCGTTGTTACTGCGAGAGAACTTTGAGCAATTATAAACGCTACTTATAACTATGTTAATGTGAATCTAAAAACTGGTATTAATAGTATTTATAATGGTGTATCAAGAACAATTTCAAAAAATTTATTAGAATAATTAAAAGTAGCCTTATTTATTGCTCAAATTCCTTCGTAATAACCACGAAAATAGGGGGACTATCATTCTGAGACAGAGGGAGGGAGTATATTGAAGATATTTACATGAGAATTGAGGTCAATTTGGTGGCTCAAAAGTGTAAATGTATAATTTAATAATACATAAGAAAAGCACAAGTGTCATTACAATAATTCGATTACCTTAATATATAAATGCTTATATAATGCATTACAATTATAATAAATAAATAAATACTTCCTCTGTCTCTAAATGAATGTCCAATTTAAGGAAATTTTTGTCCCAAAATGAGTGTCCATCTTGATCATAACTTTGTCTCTAAATGTTTTTTTTTCGAATTGTCTCTTTATACTTGCAAAAACTAAATATTTGTAAAGAGGATTAAAAGATTATATATGAATTTTCTCACCAAATTGCACAAAAAGTTATGTCCCTTAAAATAAAATTTGGACAATCATCTAGGGACAGAGGTAGTAGATAACCGATACATGTGAAAATCTCGAGAAAAACTTGTTTTAAACTCGCTTTAGTGTAAAACTTGTTATCATCTCTTAATGTAAAACATGTTTTACACATCTCTTAGTGTAAAACAAGTTTTTCATAAAAGAGTGACTCTTGATACATATAACTATAAATTCTTTGAAACTAGTAGAGTGTCTAATAATAATATTGTAAAATTAAATTAAATTTCTCAAAATTAAACAACAAATATTTTGCAAGAGTAATATTTTTATGAAGATTGGTGTTGAGAAAGAATGGAAGCCTCCTTCATCACCTAAATGGAGTAAAACTCAAGCAAACAATTAAAATAGCTTGTCCGAAACGAAATGATTAACGTTCACATAATAATTCATTTACGTCCAAAAAGGAAATAATATGATTCATCAGATAATGACATGGGATGGGAAGGAAGTAATGAATTTGTCTTCGAGTTAATTCATTACAAAAAAAAAAAAAAAAAATCCTTCCGTCCAAAAATATAGTATGTTATATTTTATTTATTAGCATTAAAAAAATATAGTTTATTTAGTTATTAATTATACATTACAAGGACGTAGCCACACTAGGTCAAGAGAGTCAAGGACCCCCTAAATTTTCATTACTATCATTTTAGCCTTTATAATTCTTGAAAAAAAAAAAAAAAAATAGTAAAAAAAAATACAATTTGTAGTCCAAAACATTACTCATAAGCTAAGTTAAATTGAACTAAAGTGTTTTAAATAAGAACATACATTCTATAGTACAAATATTATAAGTTTCTGAAAGCTATTTTTGGCCATTTGATATCTTTGAGTGCAGCAAAACATTACTCCATCTGTCTCAAAAATAAATATTTTAAAAATAATTTAAAGTCTCCTTTAATTAAGAATTCATCTCATACCAAATGTCTAAAAAATAATTTAGATTTGCCATTAATTCATCGTAATTATTAAAAATCATTTATTTTGAGACATAAAGTGTATATATTATTAAAAAAAAAATCAATCTTGACCATCATGTACTCTCTCCGTCCCTAGTTAATCAACAAAAAATGTTATTTTTGTTGTCCCACTTTAATCTATAAAGTCCTAAAATGGAAATATTTCAATACTTTTAAAATCATGAGACTCACTTGTCATACTCACAACAACTATCCCCTCACTATTTTTTTTAATTTAGTTAATTAGTATTGCTTCTTTTTGAAGATTCATTGATTTATGATGAATTTAGATTGCACTCTAATTATTATTATAATTAAATTAATTTAAAATTAATGTTCAAAGTTTAAAAGAAAAATGAAAGTTTATTTTGAGACGAAAGGAGTAACTTTTATAATACAGTATCTTGCTAAAAAAAAAAGAAAAAAAAAGTACAACCTAAAATATTTTTTCTACAAAAAGTTGAGTTTCGAGATTTTTTATGGATGAGAATAGAAATACTCCCTCCGTCCCACCGAAAATTGCAAAACTTACCAAAATGGGCGTCCATAGAAATTGCACATTCCATAAATGGAAAGTTTTTAATACTTTTTAATTAGTGGGTCCCACTTCTCATACTCACATCCACTAACCCACTAACTATTCTCTACCCCACTTTTCTCTCTCCCACTCAACTATCAACACTCACAACACATCACCTTTCCACCCTTTCCCTTAATTCTTGTGTGCCATGATTTTTTTTTGAAGTTTCCGGCGGGGACGGAGGGAGTAGTAGCAAAGGCTTTCCAAGTTGGTTAAAAGCTTTATGTGGCCTAGAGCGTAATGTCGGTTCCGACCAAAAACAAAATAAAATGCATTATGAGACCCTTCTGTCTTCATCATAATTCAGACTTACTCAGTCCTTCTCAAAATTATGTTTATCCATTTATTTATTTAAATGTATTTTATTTAAAAAAAATAGGGTTTTTTTATTTATTAATTGATAATGCCATGAAGGCTACAACTGGACTATAACTAGGCTACTAACACAAGGCTACAACTAGGCCTATTTAGGCTAACACAAATCTCTCTGACGGGATTCGAACTCGTGACCTCCACATGAGAAGCTAGCACCGGATACCGCTTGAGCTAGAGCTCATTGTTTATTTAAACAACTAATAAAAGATTGTAAACATCTTTTTAACTAGGGAGGTATTTTAACCAAACTAAAAAGAGGTTCATTAATAAGGTTTTATATATTCGACATAAGAGTTCTTTTTCAAGTTTTTGATCTCCTCAAATCTTTTTAGAAAAAAGTTGAATTATATATGTTCTAAAATGAATATTTATTTTTAAATATTTTAAAAGTTGAGCGATTCTCCTGTACACCCGCGCATGGCGTGCGGCGGGCTTTCAATTTTTATTTTTTTGTTACACCATCCCAATTTTTTTCCTTCAACAAAAGTAACACTTTTATAACAAAATGTAACACTTTTTTTATTCAAATGTAACACTTGTTTTAAAAAAAAATGTACCCACAATTTTGCTTCAATAGATAAAAGGTAAATAAAGATTGACAACTAAACTAATGTAACACTTTTAGAAAAAGATATGTAACACTCATTGTTTCAAATGTAACATTTTTTCTCTCAAAATTAACATAGGATTCACAACTAAAACTAATGTACATTTTATAAAAAATGAATGTAACATTTTTTTCTCAATTGTTAACAGTTTTATTCTTAAATGTAACATTATATATGATATGTAACCATTTTTTATTAAGAAAGTAACAATTGAAATGCAAACCCATTTTTTTTTTTTTGTAAAACTGCTATTACCTTTAACAGTAGAAAGTGTTACTTTTTTAAGATGAAAGTGTTACTTTTATCAGAACAGAGTGTTACATCTTAGAGATGAGCAACTCAAACTTTTGTGTGTAAAAATTATGTTTTTTTTAAAAAAAAAAAAACCATATCATGACCTATGTAGTTTTATTCGTCTCGTCGAGACGAACACAATGGTATTTTAAATATTTTTTCCGACTTATAAAACTCAAGATATAGCATTTTAAAGGTTTTGGAGATTTTTTTTTTTTAACCGCTGGACAACTAGATGGACCAGTTTTAAGAAGAACCGCTGGGTAATAACGATGGATAACGCCTTGGACCGCTGGACAAAAGCCGTTTGAATGGGTTGACCCACGGGTTTGGCCCGTTGCACCATGTGCAACGGTTGTATATAAGAATTTGTCTTAAAAGTTTTCTAAGCAAACAACAAAATCAATTGTATTCACAATAATAAGAAAAGAAATAAGACTCTATAATGGTCGGACTCGGAGCCTCACTCCAAACATTAAGAGTACTAGCGGGTAACCCGTGCTCTGCACGGGAACCAATATTATATTTTAATTATTTTTTTAATAATAGTTAACTAATATAGTAATCATTATTTAAACTAATACCATTAATAATAATAATTAATCTATATGATTACTATTATTATAATGACTATTATAATTAACTAATATTATTGATAGTAAGAGTTAATAGTATATATTAATAGCAATGGTTAATCTATATAATTATTATTATTATTATAATAATAAACTAATACTATTAATAGTAATAGTTAATGATATAGTAACTATTATGATTAATTAATATTAAAAATTAGAAATTTAACTTATATATAACTATTATAATTAACTAATACTAATAATAGTAATAGTTTATGTATATAGCCTATTATAGTTAACTAATACTATTAATAGTAACAACAACTAAATTATAAAGTAACTATTATAGTTAACTAATACTATTAATAGCAATAGTTAACTAACATAGTAACTATTATAGTTAACTAATACTATTAATAGTAATAGTTAACTAATATACTAACTATTATAGTTAACTAATATTATTAATAATAATACTTAACTTGTATAGTAACTACTATTGTTAACTAATACTATAAATAGTCATAGTTAACTTATACTATTAATAGTAATGGTTAACTTATACTATTAATAGTAATAGTTAACTCATATAATTACTAAATATGATTAACTAATAGTATTAGCTAATAATGAGAATATCAAAAGTCATTACATTTTAGGATGATGTTGATGTGGCTTCTCCAAATTCAAGCTTTTACTAAAACTTGTATACATGTCAAACCCACAAACCTCCTCACCAACTTTAATATATATATAAAGATTTCATACCATACCCGGCAACAATGGCACTTTCGATCTAAATTTGTAGACATTCGAATTCTACTTCAAGTAAAACTTGAACGTTGCCTCATTCCGACATTTAAGTTTTGTTGTTGTTAGTATATTTAGTGATGTACCAATAACAATTTTTAAAATTTTATTAAAATTATTTATGTTCTATTAAAAATATATTTATATTAACCATTATAAAGGTGAGGAAATAGCAGGTGTGTTTAATATGGGACGGGTGAGTTCTCCCTCGTCCCAATAAAAATTGTACTTTTATCCAAAAAGTGTCCATTAAAAATTACATTTTTTTTTAAATTGAAACTATAAATGTTTTTTTTTTTCATTTAATGAATTCACTTGCGTACATACAATAACTATTCAATGTTATTTTTTACTCTACTTTTTCTGTCTTTTCATACTCACAACTACGGCCAATCTGTGAAATTTGGAGCTTAAATTAACCTATTTAATTGCGGCTTTCATGTTTGAAACTTGAAAGTATGATTATTTTTTTTCCAACAAAATAAAAATAAAAAGTTGAAAAGTTAGTAAAAATAGTAATTTGAATATTTTGTTTCAAATGAAACACACTCCATTTGTCCCCCTCGTAATATTATTTTGGTAAATTTTATTATACTTTGACCAAGTAATTTGAAGAAACAAATAATGATCTTAATAAAAAAATTATTTTATCACGATTAATAATAATCTCAATAACGATTTTTAAATTTACATTAGAATAGGGATTTTTTTAACTTGAACAATCAAATTACCAAAATTCTAGTTCAAGAGGGACGAAGGGAGTATATATTTACGAATATTTTTTAAATATATTCTTCTTAGCACATTTTTATTTGAAATCATGAATCAATTTAAACGTATTGGCGGTTATCAAAACAATTCAACATTTATTTGCAAAAAATAAAAGAAGAAGAAAAACCAAATTCGAGTCCCTAATACAGTAAAAAATCTATAAATTAATAAATAAATTTTTGATTCAATCATTTTTTTCTCGATGGATATAAATGCATAAAAGTTCATATATTTAATAAGATAAATTATATAATGTATTTTTTGGTAATGGGATGGAAATTGAAGTGGTGAAATGATCATTGTTCTGTTTCATCTATTGCTAGTTGGATTGAAATTTGAATTAAAATACAGAGCCTATAATTAAGATAGAGCGTAAAAATTTGAGTCCCTAATACAGTAAAAACTCTATAAATTAATAATGCTGGGACCAGTGAAATTTTTAATTTATCAATAAATTAATAATTATTAATTTAAAGTTTTTTTAGCTGATTCAACGAATTTCAGATTTTCGTATTATAAACTTTAATTCATTATATTGATACAACTCGAAAAAACACAAAACCGGAACTATTGGATTGAATAAGAAAAATTAGAGATGAACTCTAACTAGATTTAAACTTTAAAAGAAAATAAACAACTATAGAGTCATATTTTCACTAAATTGTAATAAATATTTTTTCAAATTCTAAGAAATATTAATTTATGATTTTCATGAGACCTAAAATATAAAAGGGTCTCCCGATAAATTATTGTCTTATTATTTTATCGATTTTGTAACTTTTACAACTGGCCCAAAGTCGGGACCAGACAAATTTAATTTTAGAAAGCTTATTAATTTATCGAGTATTAATTTAAAAAGTTTCTACTGTATACTACTACCTCTGTCCCTAAATGAGTGTCCAAATTTCATTTTAAGGGACACTGAAAATCTCAACTTTTTAAACAATTTGGTAACAACGATTCATATATAATCTTGTTATCTCCTTTTCAAACCTTTAGTTTTGCCCGTATTAAGAAACCGGTGAAAAAAATTCGAAAAAAAACGTTTAGGGAGAAAGTTATGTTCAAAAAAGACACTCATTTAGGGACAAAGATTTCTTGAAAATGGACACTCATTTAAGGACAGAGAGAGTAAAATTTTAGGGGTATTAGTCGACCGCCTCGCTCGCCTAAAAGCAACGTAGCAAATAAAAACTTGAAACGTGGATATAATTAGCCAACTTGCCCTCCTCATCTCTACTAATTCATTACTCCTAATTAATTAGCTACCCCATTACCAAAAGTGATAACATGTGTTTTATTTGATTTTTCTTAAATTTTATTAGTTGATTTTTATTTTTATTTTTGATTAGTTGTGAATTAATATAGTTGGCAGTTAGGATGGCTGCTCTCCGCTGTAAACTTCACGGTCATCATCATATTTAAATCCGTAATCACATGTTCATTAAATTTAATTACTCCCTCCGTCCCAAAATGATCTTCTCATTTGACATTTTTCATTGTCCCAAAAAATTCTTCACATTTCTACAACCTAGGCTTAAAAGTGCCCAAACAAAACATGACTAGTGAATCAAGTGTTCATATCCTTAAAAAGTTTGAATAGTCAAATGTGAAGATCATTTTGGGACGGAGGGAGTATATCCACAAAATGAAGTCATATTTAAACATAGTGCTGATTTCATGCAACATATAGTAGATGTACTTTTTTCCTTTCTCATAAATAAATGTAGATTTTTGCAAAAATAAAAAATAAAAGAATAGCTGAGTAACGTTTATTAATTAAATAATAATCTTTAAGAGATCCTCTAAAAGAAACTACTCTCTTTTTCTAAATGTTCATTTTCAAATAAAAATTGTTTCATAATTAAGTTATTTGGTCAAAGTATAATCATTTTTACTAAAATTCTATTTCTTGATCAAAGTATAATCAAGATTGTTAAAATTTTATTTTGAGCGGGACAAAGAATTATATAATTCTTTGTCGCTAAATTATATAAAAAGTAACTATTTTCTGTGTGTCTCTACAATGATAATGCCATGAAGGCTACAACTGGACTATAACTAGGCTACTAACACAAGGCTACAACTAGGCTATTTAGGCTAACACAAATCTCTCTGACGGATTCGAACTCGTGACCTCCACATGAGAAGCTAGCACCGGATACCGCTTGAGCTAGAGCTCATTGTTTAGTTAAACAAAACTAATAAAAGATTGTAAACATCTTTTTAACTAGGGAGGTATAAAACTAAAATTAGTGTTTGGATAATTGGAATAGTATATATAAGTAGTTTTACTTAGTATTTAAATTATACATCTTTCATCCCAAAATTAATCTTCACGTTTTTTTTGTTGCTATTATTATGAATGAACTTTGAGCAATAATTATAGGGTGATTTGATTATTCTAATAAAAATATAAAACTTGTTATTATCAATAACAAGTTTTAGATTTTCGTTAGTATAATTGAATCGACCTAAAATTAGTGTTCAAAGTACATTCGTAGTAATGGTGAAAAAGGTATGAAGATCATTTTGGGACCAGGGGAGTATAAAGAAGGCAAATACTCGTGTGAGACCGTCTCACAGCAGCAAATACTCGTGTGAGACCGTCTCACGCTGTGAGACGGACCCTCCATGGGTTGAACCTGCCCGCCCACTCCAAATCCGCGTGCCGGCTCCGCCCGCCAGTCCTTCCCTCATTCCAGCTTGCGACACATGTCACCTTTAAAAAAAACTCCAATAACTTTAAAATGCATTTTTTTGATATTTTGAAGTTGAAAAAAATATCTGAACTCGACGAGACGAATCAAATCATATAGGTCATGATATAGTTTGAATTTATTTTTTTTAACATATTTTTAACAAAGAAAAAGAATGCTCTGTTCATCTTCTAAAACGTAACCCGTTTTTATGAAGAAAAAAATATCAGTTTTGTGTTTAAAAAGTAACACTTTTATTGTAAAATGTAACAACAATTTTGCAGAAAAATTTAAATAGGTTGATAGTATTTGTTGTTAGGAAAAATAATAATTGAAGTGTAACAGAGTGCATATATAATTATAATTTGCTATATAGATGAATGTAACAGTTTTATAGAGTAAATGTTACCATTTTTTCTTTAAAAATGACAGTAAGAATTCATGTATATAATCAGTTGCATTTCAATTGTTATTTTTTCTAAAAAAAAATAAATCAAACTATTTCATTTTGTTTTTCACAAATACTATGTTACATTACAGAATTTCAATTGTTACATTCAACTTTTGTAATTGATAAAATGTAACAGTAATTAATTTGTGTGAGTAAATCTTATGTTATCCTCAAAAAACCACTGTTACTTTTCACAATAAAAGTGTTACTTTCTCAAGATTAAATTGTTACTGTTTTCATAAAAAGTATTACATTTTAAGCGACGAGCAACTCAATATTTTTTGTGTGTTAAAAAAATATGATTTATAGAAGAAAATAAAACAATATCATGACACATTTAGTTTGATTCGTCTCGAGGCGAACACAACAGTGTTTTCAGATATATTTTTTTCGACTTTAGAATCTCAAATTATAACATTTTAAAGTTATTGATTTTTTTTTAAAGTGCGCCACGTGACAGGTGCTGGAAAGCCGCGTCAAGCTGAGATTTAGGTGGGCGGGTGGGTTAGCGGTTGGACGGGCGTGTCGACCCGTGGACGGTCCGTCTCACGGCGTGAGACGACCGCACAAGAGTCCAGCCCTATAAAGAATGAGTGGTTATACTTTTTGAGTGAAATTCTATTTCTTGATCAAAGTATAATTAAATTTATTAAAATCTAATTTCGAGCGGGATAAAGGGATTATATGAATCTTTGTCGCTAAATTATATAAAAAGAACTATTTTTAGAAAGTCTTTTAAAATGGAATTTGAATACTCCCTCCGTCCCAAAACACCTTGCACATATTTCCCATTTGGGTGTCCCATTGGTAAGTCCCACTTTCCCAAAATAGAAAAGATTCCCACTACTTCTCTCTCCTCTCCACTCACAACAACTATCAATTTAATATTCTCTACCCCACTTTCTCTCTCCTTCCCTCTCACACCACCCACTTTTCTTACACATTTTATTAATTCCCGTGCTTTTCAAAAAGGGTGAAAGCTGTTTTGGGACGGAGGGAGTATCTATTAGAGACAGAAATAGCAGTATAAAATAAATAAGAGGATTTATTGTTTGGATAATGGAATAGTACATATAAATAGTTTTACAAGTACTTAATTATATAAAGAAGGGCAAATTGCAATTTGGTTCCTGACATTTACATAAATTTGCAATGTTGCTCCCAACAGTTCAATTTCGCAATTTGGTATCCTAACATTTACATTTTTTTAGCAATGTGGCTATAAAACTAACACCCAGTTAAAATTCTAACCAAATAACACCCATGTGACTAGCATGTCTATTAAATGGACAAAATGGTAATTCTCAAGAGGCAATGTGCCGCTCATGTGAGGTTTTCTTTTGTTTTTTACCTTATTCATTTTGTAGTTTTAAAAATATAGATTAATTTAATATTTGACATATATATTATTTTATTTGGTACTTATAATTTACGTATTCCTTACAAAGTCATTTATTTTTCTAACCATAATTTAATATTTTATTTAATAATAAAAAAAGAAACTAAAACACTTTTAAAATTATATAATTGGGAATTAGAAATATTTCGTAAAAAACAAGTAAAAATATATAAGTACATTTTATGTTAGATTATAACTCAAAATAATTTTGCAACCACATTTACGATAATTTATTAAGCGCTTTTTAAGTGAAATAAATTTTCTTAAATATTTTTCTTCAAGTGAAATGAAATAAATAATGATTTTATTGTTGCAAATGGTAGGATAAGAAAGTATTATTTTTCTTTTAAATTTAATTATACAAATTAAAGGCAGAAAAGAGAGAGAAGACATACATGTTTAATCTAAATTAAACAAATTAAAATAAGAAATAATTTGTATGATTTTGTTTGTTATATTGTTTTGGAAGGAAATTAATATGTAATATAATCAAACCAGTAAATTCAATAAATTAATTTATAAAATAATTAAGCTAGGAAAGAGAGAGAAGACATACAACTTTAAAACTGAATACTTTATCTTAATTGAAAAGGGTATTTATATCAAAAAAATAATAATAATTGTGATAATCTTATTAAAAATGCAGTTCAATGACCATTTTATCTATTTAAAAGACATGTGCTAGTCACATGGGTGTCATTTCGTTAGAATTTTAACCGGGTGTTAGTTTTGTAGCCACATTGCAAAAAAATGTAAATGTTGGGATACTAAATTGCGAAATTAAACAGTTGTGAGCAACATTGCAAACCTATGTAAATGTCAGAAACCAAATTACAATTTGCCCTATAAAGAATGAGTGGTTATAAGTTTTGAAGGAAAAATTAGTGGCTATTGTAGGAGTTTTTGGTAAGGGGCTGAGCTGGAATTGAGGCAGTCAAGAGTCAATATTTTACAGCTTCAACCTTGAAGAATATTGTCGGTTGTGAGTATATCCCTTTAATTACTTGAACCCCACTTGCATTCATTTTCCCGTTGACTAAGGGCAATGCTAAGCTTACAAAAGAAAGTTATAAAATGAAGGATACAAGATGTGGTGGCGATATTTTATTGGCTATATCGATAGTGGACCCGACACACTTTAATTAAAAACACCAATACAATTATGACACCTCATTTTGTAAGCCATTTTTTGTAACTTTATTATTTCCCATTGACTAAACCATTGATTTATTGGTGAAGGACGGTTTGTCAAAATACTACTACTACCTTCGTTTGAAAAAGAAACTGAAATTTTTTAAATCTATTTTTGATTTTAATCAAAAATAATTTTAAAATTTTTAGGCAGAAGAATGGAGTACTTCATACCATAAAATTTACTGTTTTTGTATCTAAACTTGGTTCAAAAGTTATATTTTATGTTGGCGTCAAAAACTTTTAGATACCAATTTTATGTTATTTTCGAAACAAATTATTGTTTTTAGCAAAGTGATGCATAAGAGAAATAAAGTGTGCACTAGAGAACTAATTAATGACAATAATTAGACACTTTTGTAAAATTGTGGTGAAAAAAATTATTTTTTAGATTTGATGATAGAGCAATGCTAGGGGCACAAAATAAGGTCAACAAAATCTTGCTCACAAAGTGAGGTGGCGATATTTTATTGGTTACATCGATAATGGACCCGTCACACTCTAATTAAAAACACCAATAGCATCATTACACCTAAGATTTTGTTAGCAAGTTTTTGTGACTTTTTTGTGCCCCTAGTATTATTCTTGATGATAACATCTGAAACCAAAACATTTTGTTTTGTTGTTATTATGAAAAAACTTCGATCAATAGTTTTAGGTTGATTCAATTATACTAATAAAAATTAAAACTTTGTTATTGATATACCATCAACAATACTATCAATAACCGTTTTTAAATTTTTATTAGTATAATTAAATCAACCGAAAATAATTGCTCAATGCATTCTTAGAATGGCAAAAAAAAGTGAGAAAATCATTTTGAGACTGAAGAAACATTATTTACCCCACATCTAATCTTTTACAGATAATTATACGGCCCTTAAATATTGTGAAAATTTCGTGAACAACTTTTTTTTACATTCGTTTTAATATAAACCGTGTTTTTTATATTTAAAAAACTCATTTTTTCATCTCTTAGAGCACTCACAGCTACTCCATCATACTTGGGTGTTAGCTTAGGTGGCACCGACGCCCCCAACAGTGAAGAAACATTATTTACCCCACATCTAATCTTTTACAGATTATTATACTGCCCTTAAATACTGTGAAAGGTAGACATTTGTCACGTTCCATAATTATTTTTCTCTGAAAATATTAAGTACTAGGTTTTTATGAAAAATAAAAATGCAAGAAATAAAGTTAACAACACCAATTTTTATATTTTTTCTTAATCTTTAAATAGATATCAAATTTAATAAACTTTGTATAATTTTTTAAAAATTTAAACTGTCGTACTTTGATTACTAACGATAGGAGAGAGAAAATTATGACTTCAATCATGAATGTGAGTAAAATAGTTTTGGATTGTGGTTGTTAATGCCCGATGACGTGTAATTGATGTGGAAGAAATAGAAATCAATGACCCGATCATAAATGTGGATACTCTGTAAAACAAGATATTCATAACACTGACTATTAAATATACTTTGCGTCGTCAAATATAAAATTTTCACAATAGTTCCGCAAGTAAATTTTTGAGCCATGTTAAGTTGTAGCCTTTACGGTTTGTTAGAAGTTTAACCATACGTTTTTACTAGACATGTTCATCACGTGTCCAAAACTAAGGGGGGAAACAAAGTGTCTTTAAATCGTTCTTTATATTTATAAATGCATCTCAAAATTTAGTATATCTAATTCCATGTGTGTGCGATGGAAATTGGTTATAGTGATGTTTAATAGACATTTGAGCCACTCTATCTGTGACATCAAATTCAGTACAATAATTTTTTATTGAAATATTAGTCTGTTATGTTAAAAGCTTACTCACGAATCTTATTTAAAAATAAAATTTATGATAAAAATAGAATTATGGTAAAGCATATTATTCCCTCTGTCCCTAAATGAGTGTCCAATTTCAGAAAATTTTTGTATCAAAATAAGTGTCCATTTTGATCATAAGTTTGTCCCTAAATGTTTTTTTTTTTTTTTTTTTTGAATTTTTTTCCGCCGGTCTCTTTATACTTGCAAAAACTAAATGTTTGTAAAAAGGATTACAAGATTATATATTAATTTTACCACCAAATTGTACAAAAAATTATGTCTCTTAAAATGAAATTTGGACACTCATTTAAAGACAGAGGTAGTATTATTATTTTTTTAAAAAGAAAAATATGTTGGCCTAAAATTCACCAAAATGATTCCCATTATGTTAAATCCTTGGCATGCATCTACAATGGTGCTAATTGTATGTCCCCTAACAAGCTTGCAACAGAAAGTTTGTAGTCCCCCATCACCATAATTTTCTTGTCTTTTCTACGTTACAATCATATCATAAAGTCCACCACTATTTGAATTAGAATTTAGAGAATACTTTGGCCAAGGGTCACTATTAAAAGTGGGTGAGTGAGGATTATGAAAGGCAATGTTTCATCATTTTGATGTCTACGCTCCTACCTTTGCTCATTTAATCATCATTTAGATGTCTATGTTGGAACAATTCTTTATATCCCTGAATGCCACGCTCATTTTCAGAATAAGAATGAGGAAGAAGATGAAGGCGGAAGCGAAATAATACATGTTGAATCCATTACAGATGTTGTAGGGAGAATAATAAGAAGAAGAAGAATTAAGGGGACGGAGTTCTTCTAAATAATTGTGCCTTTTCTCTCTAATGTCTCTAGCAATATGTAGATTATTTAGGAGAGAAAATAAAATGAATGGAGTGATTTCTAGGGTTGATGGAGAACCCTTTTATATATGAAACCAAAAGGCACCTCATTTAGGGACTACACCCTTTCAACCTTTAGTGATGTTAAATTACCACTTTGCCCATCAAAAATAGGTAATATTACATCCAGGAATTCTACACATTATTTTAATTCACTACACTTTATATTAACATTATAGGTATGATTTCATTGATGGAATTACTAAATGACTTGTGTTGCAAGCCATGTCCCAACAATCTCCCACTTGGGTTGAAAAACAAAGTCCTTCCTTTAAATCATAAATATAACACAAATGACAACCCTTATGTGCGCACATTATTGTCATTCATAACAATCTCGTCCATTAGCCATATAAGTATAAGGACTAAAGGGGCCGTCGTTGTAATTGATTCGCAACTAAACCCACAATAATCACATATACAAATCCAACTAAATGACATAGATCAAAAGTGTAGATGTGTAGCATGGAATCATAATGAATATATACATATTCTTCCAACTAGTCCAACTTAACCAAATGAGATCAAAACTTTAAATAATCGAACTTATTAATGAATCACAACATAAACTCCCACTAAATTAAATGTTATCAAAATTGTTACACCCATATGAGCAACATGCTCGTGAAACACTAAAGATGATAACGCTTTAGAAAACGGATCCGATAATTATGGAGTTTGTTCCAATAAGTTGTGTTTTTATTTGTTCCTTTTTGTACTCTTTCTTTACAACAAGATACTTAATGTCTAAATACTTAGACTTTGACAAACTCTTGTTAGAGTACTAGACTACTACCTGATTGTCATAATATATCTTAACGGTCTTTCAACACTATTTGACAAATTGTAGTCCTTTATGCAGCCATATAATTTTAACAAATATCGGAATACCAAATGATCTCAAGATTATCCGATTAAAAATAGGCATGTAGATCTTTGTGTTTTGTAAATACTATATCATTCTTTTGGCTACAACTTAATGTTCTTTCTGGATTGCTTTGGTATTGACCAAGCATCCCAACATTGAATGCAAGACTTACGCATTTATTAAGCTTTCTTATTGCTGATGCAAAGAGGGATATTTTCTATATACTTGGATTCATAATTAACTTTAGGACACTGTTTGAGACTGCATGTCTCTTTAAAATTAGGGGTGTCAAGTGGTTTATAGTTTTGCATGCTATACCTTTTGTAATACCTTTTCTATATAGGCCTTTTGTGATAATCCCAAAATACTCCGTGAATACTCACACTGAACTTGGATTCCTAATACAAAAGGATGCCTCACCAAGAATTTTCATTCCAAAGAAATTTCTTAGTTTCCTTATTAAGGTTTAAAACATTACTAGCAAGCAAATATTACCCACATATAAGACCAAAATTATAATTTTTACTCCCACTGAACTTATGGTATACACAATATTTATCAAGATTCATTTCAAACCAAATGAAAGAATAACTTGATTAAATTCTAAATACCATTAATGAGAAGTTTGCTTAAGTATAAATGAATTTCTCCATATAGATAGTTTGCTTAATGTCTCCATTAAGAAAAGTTCTCTTAATATCCATTTGATGAAGCTTAAGACACAAATTGCTACTAGTGCCATAATGATTTTAAAAGGGTTTTTAGAAGATACCGGGAAATGTTTCTTTCTTGATAATTAATGCCTTTTTATGAGTTGAAAATTCTTTAGCAACTAGATGGGTCTTTATATATTTCAACATTACTTTTGTGAATCCTTTTAGGTCTTAGAGACCCATTTATAGGTTTCACATCTTTAGGTAATGTAAAAAGATCTCAAAAGTTGTTATCTTTCAAAGATTTCAACTCTTTATATATGGTATTAATCTACTTATGAGAATTAGGACTATTAATGGCTTTATGGTAGATGAATGGCTCATCTCCCACTAAACCTATGTGTCCTTAATTTCTCGGTAAGATACATCTCATAATTATCCGGTATTGCAATCCTTCTTACTCTATTGTATCTCTTTAAGGGCACCGGTTCTTACTAATTCTGAGGTTGTTGAATTTCCTTCTTATGATCAACATTTTCATGTTGTTCAATATTTATAGGGAAACCATATTTATTTTGAATTGTATGTTCTTCTTGAATATCAAGTACAAAATTTGAAATCCAATTGGAACTTATGGAAGAGGTGAAGAAATGGATGCCTCTTCTTTTCCAAATTCAAAATATTACACCTAATCTCCCACTAAATTCAACATCCTCAAAGAACTTAGCTTTTCTCGTTTCAAAACCCTAGATCTTTCGGCTAACCTCATGAATAACTACTAACAATCTTATGTCTAACTTACCCTTAGTAGACTTATAAGGTCTACCCTTATGGGTAGACAACCCCATAAATGAAGATGATTTAAGGACGTGTTCCTTATTCGTCCCAAAATCATAAAGGGTTTTTATTAGTAGCTTAGAGGGAGCTTTAATGAGAATAAGGGTTGCGGTTTTAATGTATCGCCCATAATGAGTGAGGTAAAAGAAGCACAAAACATGCTTATTACCATTTTCTTAAGGATTTTATCATGTCTCTTGTGTACATCATTCATGCTACGCGTACCCGGCTTAATGTAGATGGAGACAATCCCACACTCTTCAAAATAACGAGTAAAAAGGACCTAGACGTTGTTCCCTTTAACAATCATTCCAACCATGATATACTCTATCATGATTGGACCTAATGTTCTTAATAGTCTTTCAAAGTTGATTTCCAACTTTGACCTCATAAGACTTAAAAACGTCCATAACTTGAGTCTTTTCATGAAGTAATAAATGCATCCATATTGAGAGTAGTCATTTATAAACGTTAATTCTATTGTTGACCTTTCCACGAAGGAATAATGAATGGCCCACAATGTTCATATGTATTAGTTTTAAAGACACTTGATACTCTCGAGAATACTATTCTTTTAATGTTTGTAAATTTCCTTTAAGGCATTTAATGCAAAAGTATTTTCCAAAATATCAAGTTTGTTTAAGATTTTCTTTAACATAAGCTTATCAATTTTCCTTTTGGAAATATGACCCAAATGCCTATGCCTTAATGAAAAAATAAAATAAAATTTACTTGATAACTTTTGCTTTCTAGTTTTGGTTTCATTATTAATGGACACATTTATTGTTTGAATAATGTCAAGTGAAGAAAGAATACTTGACAAAGTACTAGTGCCAACAACCTTTGGAATTAAAATAGAGATCACACTTATTATTAATGAACAAGAGTGACCTTCCTTGTCCAATATTTTGATAAATATCATAATTCCATTTAAATGATGGTATAATAAATATATTATTTAATACAAAATAATACTTAGTACTTAACAATAATTTAAATGATCCTTATGCCTATAACTCTAACCGGATTCCTAGTTTCCATATAGATGAATTTCTTCATCTTTACTAGGTCTTCGGTAATTTAGGCAATCCTACTTGAACATCCTTATGTGATTGGTTGCACCAAAATCCAATCACCATGTAAATGTAGGAACTGAAACCAAATTAGCCTTAATACAATAAAAACAAGACCAAATGATATACCTCTCACGTAAAGCGTGAGACTTAGGATAATCGAACTTCATGTTAGTAAGGTCCTTGCAAAAGAAACATTTCTTTTCTTTATGATCATGAGATGATCCCTTAAGCTTCTTTTTACTTGCAACTACAGTTTCTTTCCCTCTTCTCTTGTCCCATGAGAAAAGGTAGATGCTAAATGAGTACCTTTAGTTCTAAATTATTCTTAACTTATCTTCTTCTTGTGTCATAAGTGAAAGTAATTCATTAATATTTCACTTGTCCTTTTGACATTGATAGATCACTTCAAAGCAACCAAACCAAGGAAGAAAGATTAAAACTAAATGCACAAGAATATCATCCGATATCCTTAACTTAAGTGCCTTTTCATTTCGTCAATAGATGAACTATTTCTAAAATGTACTCCCTTAAATTCCCGGTACCCTTTATACCTTATGGAAACAAGTTTCCTCAGGGGTATCAAGGAATGTTTGTAGCATCAATATCCTCGGAGACACCGTCCAAAAGGTCTCCGGGACAATATTTTTATGATCATTAGGTTTACGCGGTTAGAGCGTGTCACTTCTCAGCACTCAAGCAATAAGAAGAGAAACGGATCCCTTAATGCGAGTTCTATATAGCCCAAGATTATAATTATTTGTTTTCCAAGTTTTATAATTAGTCCCAAATTGCAACGGTACTCATAGCAGTAATTACAGATGAAGCAATAAACAAATTTGTTGGAATTTTGAGAACAAGAATGAATACAAAACATAAATAAGAAACTACACAATAAATAATGATTAATTATATCAATGAAATCCATCAACAAGACAATCAACATGACATCAAAACTAATCTTTGGATTGCGAGTTGACTCATAAATGATTGCCTTAGGCAACAAGTAATTTGAACTTATATTTTAATAAATACTTAATCTTCCTTTGGGCCGACATAAGTACCTAAGAAAATAACCTAATGTTTATTTTATTTGTTACCACATGAATGCCCAAGTTTAGTCAAATGTCAAGATCTTCTTTCGAAAATTCAAGCCATTCACATATCAACTTAAACATCCAACACTTTACAATTTTAGGGTTTAAATAACGTAAATCACTTAGGTGACAATATTATTTAAACAATGAATAAAATTGTCAAAGCATATAATTAATCAAGGACTTTAAGGTTTGAAAATGATTATGGTTTTGTTCAAAAGGGGAAACAAAATTGTGCAACATCTTGAAAAAGGCAAAAATCCTGTGAATATGCGCGACCGGGCAATGCCTAATACCCGACTGGGCAACATACAATGCCCGACCGTGCGGAACCAAAGACCCGACCAGGCAAACACATTTAGTCCAACCGGGTCGTTTCTTGAGGTCCGACCGGGCAGAACATAAGACCCGACCGGGCGGAACATAATACCTGACCGGGCTAAAGCCACCGTTTCATGCATTTTTGCTGCACTTTTTCCATATTTTATCCCAAAATGCATGAATAACAAGTAGATCCACATGGTATGTACTTAAAACATAAAACCATGTTATTTAGGATAATCTTGCTTTTAAAATTAATGGAATCAAGTAAGTAGATCCACATGGTATGTACTTAAAACATAAAACCATGTTATGAAGGGATAGTCTAACTTGAACCATTTTAATTTAATGAACAAAATACTTTCAAACCATTTTATGAATTTTAGATGATGATTATCAGTACTCTATGAACGAATTAGAGTCCTAATCAACATTAAAACTTAATGATTCAACAGGGAAAATGAATCAAATTGAAAGTACAAAACTTTCCCAAAGAAGAACCCAAACTTAAACCAAAATGAACGGGGCTCTGATACCAATAGTTGGAACAATTCTTTATATCCCTGAATGCCACGCTCATTTTCAGAATAAGAATGAGGAAGAAGATGAAGGCGAAAGCGAAATAATACATGTTGAATCCATTACAGATGTTGTAGGGAGAATAATAAGAAGAAGAAGAATTAAGGGGACGGAGTTCTTCTATATGATTGTGCCTTTTCTCTCTAATGTCTCTAGCAATATGTAGATTATTTAGGAGAGAAAATAAAATGAATGGAGTGATTTCTATGGTTGATGGAGAACCCTTTATATATGAAACCAAAAGGCACCTCATTTAGGGACTACACCCTTTCAACCTTTAGTGATGTTAAATTACCACTTTGCCCATCAAAAATAGGTAATATTACATCCAGGAATTCTACACATTATTTTAATTCACTACACTTTATATTAACATTATAGGTATGATTTCATGGATGGAATTACTAAATGACTTGTGTTGCAAGCCATGTCCCAACAGTCTATTTTGATACTCATATTCGCACTAATTTATTATATAAGCACTATCTGTTTCAGAATGATAATTTTTTATTTATTTATTTATATAAGTTAATTTTAATAAAATGTTAATATAGTCTATTCATTTCAAAGCTCACTTATAATTATTAAACTGATATTAATATTTAGTTAAATTTCACTTATTCTGAACATCAAAAAGCAAATGAGACTATCTTTAATTCCGACGGGAAGTATATTTCTATTTGATATTATACACTTTATACATTTTTATAATATATACTCCCTCTATCAAACAAGATTGTTTCATTCTAATTATTCAAGCTTCTTTTTTCTTTTTATCACAATACATACTAATATTCTTATTGAATAAGGATTATTACTGTAGTTTATTAGAAAACAAAGTAAATATGACCTTGTTCCCCACAGTTATAACACTTTCTTTTACTCTTATTAGATCTAGACTTAGTTATGTCTTTCCCATCATTCTTACTTGATTCAGCCTTATCATGTTGCTGTTAGAATATGGCTTGCAACACAAGTCATATAGTATTTTCATAAGAGAAGAGGGAAAGAAATTGCGGTTACAAGCAATAAGAAGCCTAAAGGATCATCTGATGATCGTAAAGAAAATAAGTGCTTCTTTTGCAAGGACCTTAAAGAAGTGCTTCTTTTGCAAGGACCTTACGCACATGAAGTACGACTGCCTAAGTATCACGCTTGGCGTGCTAAGAAAGGTATGTCATTTGGTCTTGTTTGTACTGAGGCTAATTTAGTTTCAATTCCTACATATACATGGTGATTGGATTCAGGTGCAATAACTCACATAAGTATGTCTATGCATGGTTGCCTGAATTACCGAAGACCTAGTGAAGATGAGAGATTCATCTATATGGGAGCTGAGAATCCGGCTGAAGTTATAGGCATAGGGACCTTTAGATTATTGTTAAGTACTGGTTATTATTTTATGTTAAATAATCCATTTATTGTACCGTCCTTTAGACGGAATTTGATATCAATCACAATTTTGGACAAGGAAGGTTATTCTTGTTCGTTTGGAAATAATAAATGTGGTCTCTATTTTAATTCCAAAATTGTCGGTACTAGTACTTTGTCAAGTAATGATAATCTTTACTTACTTGATACTATTCAAACAATAAATGAGTCCCATATTAATGAAACTAAAAGTAAAAAGCGAAAGTTGTCAAGTGAAAATTCTTATACCTTATGGCATAGGCGTTTGGGTCATATCTCCAAAAGGAGAATTGACAAGCTTGTGTCGGAGGGAATCATAAATAAACTTGGCATTCCGGAAAAGGACTTTTGCATTGAATGCCTTAAAGGAAAGTTTACAAACACTAAAAAAAAAAGTATCCTCGAGAGCATCAAGCGTCTTAGAACTAATACATACGGATATTTGTGGGCCATTCCCTACCCCTTCATGGAATGGTCAACAATACATTATTACGTTCATAGACAACTACTCTCGATATGGGTACATTTATTTATTTCATGAAAAGTCTCAATCTTTGGACGTTTTCAAGTCTATTAAGGCCGAAGTTGAAAATCAACTTGGAAAGACTATTAAGAACGTTAGGTCCGATCGTGGTGGTGAATACTACGGTCGGAATGACGGTTCAGGGGAACAACGTCCGGGTCCTTTTGCACGCTATCTTGAAGAGTGTGGGATTGTCCCTCACTACACTATGATGGGTATGCCTAGCATGAATAGTGTAGCTGAGAGACGTAATAGAACCCTTAAGGATATGATAAGAAGTATGGTTTTTTGTACTTTTTTACCTCACTCATTATGGGCGATGCTTTAAAAACCGCAACTTATCTTCTCAATAGAGCTCCTTCTAAGGCTACTAATAATAATCCCTTATGAATTATGGACGAATAAGAAATCGTCCATAAATCATATTCATGTATGGGATTGTCCAGTAGAAGCTAGTCTTATAGTCCTAATGAGGGCAAACTGGACGCTAAGACTATTAGTAGCTATTTTGTGGGGTATGCCGAGAGATCTAGAGGCTATAAATTTTACAACCCGAAAAGTAGAACCTTTTTTTAAACGGGAAATGCTAGGTTCTTTGAGGGTGTTGAATTTAGAGGGGAAATTAGGAATAGTTTTGAATTTGAAAAGGAAGAGGCATCCATTTCTATACCTCTTCCCATTGTAGTTCCAATTGAAAATCATGGTTTTATACCTGAAATTCAAGAGGAACATACAATTCAAAACAATGACTCCCCTATAAATATTTAATAACATGAAAATGTTGATCATAATGAGGAAATTCAACAACCTCAAAATTAGGAAGAACCGGTTCCCTTAAGGAGATCCAATAGAGTAAGAAGAAGTGTCATTTCGGATGATTATGAGGTGTATCTTGCCGAGAATGAAGGACACTTAGGTTTAGTGGGAGATGAGTCTCTCACCTTCATGATGCCATTAATAGTCCTAATTCTCATAAGTGGATCAATGCCATTAATGAAGAGTTCAAATCTATGAAAGACAACGACGTTTGGGATCTTGTCCCATTACCTAAAGTTGTGAAACCTATTGTTGTAAATGGATATTTAAAACCAAAATGGATTCACAAGGTAATGTGGAAAGATATAAGGATCATCTTGTTGCCAAAGGTTTTACTCAAAAAGAAGGCATTGATTATAAAGAAACATTCTCTCCGGTATCTTTTAAAAACTCTTTTAGGATCATTATGGCATTAGTAGCACATTATGACCT
Organism: Campanula takesimana; assembly: GCA_026119855.1. Classification (NCBI taxonomy): domain Eukaryota; kingdom Viridiplantae; phylum Streptophyta; class Magnoliopsida; order Asterales; family Campanulaceae; genus Campanula; species Campanula takesimana. Next base: position 48,456 of record JAOWBW010001627.1, on the reverse strand, counting down.
TGAGCTTCATCAAATAGATGTAAAGACAGCTTTTCTCAATGGAGACATTGAGGAAACCATCTATATGAAGAAACCAGAAATGGTGGATGATTTAGAACAAACTAATCAATTAGTTTGTAAACTTAAGAAATCCATTTATGGGCTCAAGCAAGCTTCTCGTCAATGGTATCTAAAATTTAATCAAGTTATACTTTCATTTGGTTTTGAAACGAATCTTGGTGAAGATTGTATATACCATAAGTTCAGTGGGAGTAAATTTATATTCTTAGTCTTATATGTGGATGATATTTTGCTTGCTAGTAATGACATGAACCTTCTTAAAGAAACTAAGAAATTTCTTTCAAACAAATTTGAAATGAAAGATTTTGGTGAGGAATCTTTTGTATTAGGAATCCAAATACACCGTGATCGCTCACGAGGTACATTAGGATTATCACAAAAGGCCTATATAGAAAAGGTATTACAAAGGTTTAACATGCAAAACTGTAAACCACATGACACCCCTGTTTCTAAAGGAGATAAATTCAGTCTCAATCAATGTCCTAAAAATAATTTTGAAACCAAGTATATGGAAAATATCTCTTATGCATAAGCAGTACGAAGCTTAATGTATGTACAAGTTTGTACTCGTCCAGACCTTGCCTTTATTGTTGGGATGCTTGGTAGATACCAAAGCAATCCCGGGAGAGAACATTGTGTTGCAGCCAAAAGAGTGATGCGGTATTTACAAAACACCAAGGACTACATGCTTACATTTTCAAAGTCGGATCATCTTGAGATCATTGGGTATTTCGATTCCGACTTTGCTGGATGCCAAGACAGCTGTAAATCAACGTCTGGTTATGTCTTCACATTAGCCGGTTGAGCAGTTTCTTGGAGAAGTTCCAAGCAGACACTCGTAACTTCCTCTACCATGGAAGCCGAGTTTGTTGCTTGTTTCGAGGCATCCAATCAAGCTATATGGCTGCGTAAATTCATTGAGGACTGCGTATTGTCGATAGCGTCGAAAGACCTATTAAGCTATATTGTGACAATCGGGTTGCAGTCTTGTACATCAACAATAACAAGAGTTCATCAAAGTCTAAGCATATAGACATTAAGTTTCTTGTTGTAAAAGAAAGAGTACAAAATGAACAAATAGAAATACAACTTATTGGTACAAACTCTATGTTAGCGGATCCGTTTACTAAGGCGTTATAACCTTTAGTGTTTCACGAGCATGTTGCTCATATGGGTGTAAAAACTTTTGATAACATTTAATATAGTGGGAGTTTATGTTGTTTCTTCATTTTATTGTTCTATTATTATTGAAGTTTTGATCTCATTTGGTTAAAGTTGGACTAGTTGGAAGAATATGTATATATTCATTATGTTCCATGCTACACATCTACACTTTTGATCTATGTCATTTAGTTTGATATGTACATGTGATTATTGTGGGTTTAGTTGCGAATCAATTACAACGACTGCCCCTTTAGTCCTTACACTTGTCATTTATGTTATATTTATGATTTTAGGGAAAGACTTTGTTTTGCAATCCAAGTGGGAGATTGTTAGAACATGGCTTGCAACACAAGGCATCTAGTATTTCCATAATGAAGTCATACCTATAATATTAATATAAAGTGTAGTTAATAATAATAATGTGTAGAATTTCTGAAATGTAATTTATCTATTTATGATGGGCACAATGGTAAATTAACATTTTTTAGGTTGAAAGGGTGTAGTCCCTAAATGAAGTGTCCATTTGTTTCCTATTTAAAGGTCCTTCCATCAAGCCTAGAAACAAACTACATTCTATATTCCCTCCTTCATAATCTTCATCATTGTTTAGAAGTACTAGAGAGAAAAGGCACTCATCATTTAGAAGATCTTCATCCCCTACATCTTTCTTGTTCTTCTTATTTCTCCCTATAACATCCATAATGGATTCAATAGGTATTGTTCGCTTCCGCCTTAATCTCCCTTCTCAAACTCATTCTAGAATAGAGTATGGCATTCAGGGATTAAATTGTTCCAACAGTTGCTCATTCTGATTATTAGTCCTGTGAGTCGGTCGTCCTCTCACCATATTAACCTTACCAACATTTAATTTACCCTTATTAGCTCTTAATTCTAATTCTTTACTTTTAATCGCGTTAATCACAATATCAAGCACAACATCAGTCCGTCCATACTTAATATCATATCTAACATCAACATAAGAATTAGGTATAGCATTCAAGAGCAAAGTATGAGTATAATCATCAATGTTTTTATCACCGGTTTGCTTAATATCTTGCACAAGTTTGGTAAAACGATCAATGTTATCATCCATGTCTTTATTCAAGTCTAATTTAAACTGAAAAAAAATTCTCAAGTAAATACTCCATTCATCCCAAAACAACTTGCACTTATTTCCCTTTTGGGTGTCCCATTACCCAAAATAGCCTATTTTTATTACTATTTTAAGTCAATTCATATAACCCTAATCAATTAACACTCTCTCTCATCACACCCCTAACTAAATATCATACGCACCCCACCTACCATTTTTCAGATCCATTTTTCTCTCATCTCTTCTCACTCTTTCCCCAACCACCATCGTGTCCGTCACTGCCCTTCTCCACCACCGCAACCACTGTCGAGTTGCCTCCTCCGTTACAAATTTCATCTCGTAAGCCCTCTGCCATCACCGTCGGCATCTCCCTCTCGCCGTCACCGTCGTCGGCGTCGTCGATCCATAGTTTTTCTCTCTCTTTTCGTTTCCTCTATCTCTCCCCCTTCTCTTTAGCATAGTTTCTCTCTCTCTCTCTCTCTCTCTCTCTCTCCTAAGTCTCTTCTGCGTGTTTGGGTCTAGATCTACAAGTTATTCATCTTCTGCATTTTTGTATGTGTTTGGGTGTGTGAATATCAGATCTAGATCTATTTTTGTGTGTGTGAGTGTGTGTGTGTGTGTTTGTGTAAAGTTAGATCTGTTAAATGTGCTTGTGTTGTGTGTTTGTTCTTGTTAGTGTGGGCATCCATAGATCTATAAATCTGTGAAGAATTGGTGTGGGTTTGGATATGTTTGTTCAGATCACCATCTAATTTCTTTTGTGGAGATCTTCATTTATTTTCAATATTTTTCGTTGATTATTTTGTGGTGGTGGTTGGAAGTGGTTGGCGGTGGTACGGCGGACGGCGGTTGTGGGCGGTGATGTGCGGTGGTAGACAGTGGTTGGGTAGACAGATTGCTTATGTTTTGATATGATAATTAGAAGTTAATTTTGGAAAATATCTTCTCTTTATTATTTTTAATACACCTCAATTAACAATATATTTGAATATGTATACTCCCTCCTTAATTCCTGTACACTCTTAAAAGAGTGCAAGCTGTTTTGGGACAGAAGGAGTACATCTTACTAGGTAAAAATGTTTCAACATAAATTTCTTCCAGTTTATCCCATAGTTCTTTAGCAGTATCACGTTTACCAACTTTCCCTCTCATGGAATTATTTATTTTTACTGATATTCTTAACTTAATGTTCAAAAGGTTTTTTTCTAATGATGTACTCTTTTTGTGTCCCTAAAAAAATAATTTAGTTTTTTATTTAGTAAAATTGAAATTTAATTAAATATTTAGAAAAATTATAATTTCAATAAAATTTTAATTTTTTTATTGATATATCATTAAAAAATATTATTAAATATAATTTTTGGACTTTCAGTAAAAAGTAATAAAATTATCTTCTCCAAACGGAGGTACTATTTTTATTTTTTCAATATATAATCCTTCTGTCCCAAGAAGGGAGACTTATTTTTTTTTTGGTCCGTCCCATCATAAGTGAGACTATAGAAATGTTTAAATATATTTATATTCACACTATCCCACCATTTAACCTCACTCATTCTCTCTTTTCAGTTTTCATTACTCAATTTATTCAACCAATATTACTATTTATCTCAGTCATTTTTACCACATATTCCCTCCGTCCTAGCAGAAGTGTCACTTATTTTCTTTTTGGTCCGTCCCAGCACAAGTGTTACTACCCAAAATGAAAATGTTTTAATATATTTATATTCAATTAACCCCACCATTTAACCCCACTCATTCTCTCTTTTCATTTTCCACCACACATTTTATTCAACAAACACTACTATTTACCCCCACTCATTCTCTCTCTTCATTTTCTACCACACATCTATTACTTTTCCTTAATCCCCGTGTCCCAAAAATTGGTGACATTTCTGTTGGGACGGACGGAGTATATATTACTTTTTCTCTTAATTATTGTGTTTACTCCTTTGTCCTATTTGTGCTGACGTAGAGAGAGTAAAAAGAATAAGTAAAAAGAATGTAATGGCAGAAATTTCAGGATAAATGATTTGAACATAATGGAGAGCGAGTTGGTAAGTGGACAAAGTAGAGTAGAAAGTTTTCTCTCTCATAATCAGACAATTGTAGAGATATAGATGTGGCAACTTGATCCAATCCAAATACTGCCTGCCATGTGAGACTACTGACGACTATTCTGCACCTTGCACTATACTTGTACCACAATCACAAATGCCCAATTTCCTTGAGTGATGGAACGAGTATATTTACCACATTTTGAATAAGTGTTTAGATTATACTTCCTCCGTCCTGAAATGATCTTCATATTTTTTTAACATTATTGCGAAGTATTTTTGAGCAACATTTTTAAGTTGACTCAATTGTACTAATAAAAATCTAAAACTTGTTATTGATACATCATCATCAATACTATCAATAACAAGTTTTAGATTTTCATTAGGATAAATTAATCAACCTAAAATCATTGCTCAAAGTTCTTTCGTGGTAATGTTGAAAAAAGTATGAAGATCATTTTGGGACGGAGGGAGTATGTTATTCAAATTTATAACTTATAGTACAATCAATTATTGTTTTTTATTTTTTACGATTGTAAGATATTTCGATGATAAAATTAAGAGAATTCACAATGAGAGCTTTTAATAAGTTTTTACTTTAATGAAAGAGATATAAAGAGCTTTTTATTACCATGGAGTTTTTGAAAGAGCTTTTTATTAAAGAGTAGCTATTTTTATAAAGAGCTCTCATGTATGAGATGAGTCTTGATGAGAGAGGAAATGAAGTTGCCCCGCCTCGTTTATAAGAGGCAAACCATTTTCTCTTTCAACTTTCAACGAAATTCGTTTTATACGTGAGACTGTCTCACATAAATTTTCTTGTTATTGGTTTTTAAAATTTATTTGAAATATTATATTTTAATTTATTTAAAATATTTACTTAATTTTTGTTTTCTCTAAATTAGTGTGGGAAATTAAATTATACACTCTAGAACTCTTACTGGGACCAGAGGAAGAAGTAATAAATTTTAATCCCTCTGTCCCTAAATGAATATCCATTTTTAAGAAATCTTTGTCCCAAAATGAGTGTCCTTTTGGAACATAACTTTGTCTCTAAATGTTTTTTTTTTTCACCGGTTTCTTTATACATGCAAAACTAAATGTTTGGAAAGGAGATTACAAGATTATATATGAATATTTGCTACCAAATTGTACAACAAAGCTGAGATTTTCAGTATCTCTTAAAATAATATTTAGACACTCATTTAGGGACAGATGTAATACCTCTTTGATAAAGACCGTTCACTAACTAGTGCAAATTTTAGAATCAAACCCACATATGCGAATAAAATACATAAGAAGCCAACTACATCCAACCTTCCAACTGGTAAAAAAAGTCCACCACCAAAAAAAAAAATAAAAATTTTTTGCCTATTACTACTTTCTCTTCATTTCTTGATTGTTGTTGGAATAAATCTTATCTTCTTATCAACATAAAACAAAATAAATTTGGTTATGGTTTCTCTATAATAATTTTCCTAATTCTCTTTTACTTTTTCCCCTATTCATATACATCAAAAAGGGGAAAAAGAAAATGAGAAGATCTATGTAAACCAAATTTCCTTAAAGAACCCTAACCGGAGACGCAAGGTCTCTTTTTCTATTCATATTTCTTCCTTTAATTTAGCTCTTCTCTTCCCACCCCTCAATTCTCTCTCTTTCTGCTTATCTTTTCAATTTCTTTTCTACCCAATTTCTTTGATTTTCCATAAAACCTAAATCTTTGCCCCTTTCTAATTCCCACCCTCTAATTTCGTCTCAACCAACGTTCGATTATTTTTCAGTTTGCGTATAAATTCGCGATTATATTCTGGGTTTTGTTTGCTCCCGGTTTTTGTCGATACCCATTTGATTAAAACACGACCTTTCTGCCGGAAATTAGTGAATTGGTGAATTTTATTGGTGACTATTGATCGGATTTCTTTGTGGGTATTTGGAATATCATGTCCCCGGCGGCTCCAATTGAGCCGACATTGCCGGATTCTTTTTCGTCCGTAGGATCTTCGCCGGAACGGATAACTGTTTTGGATAATCGACGGTTTGGTGACCTGAGAGGTGTTCAGTGGCGAATTGATCTGGGGATTTTGCCGTCGTCTTCTTTGTCAGTTGATGATCTTCGCCGGGTTACTGCCAATCGTCGGAGGAGGTTTGCTTTCTCATCTCTCCACCAAATTGTATCTTTTTTGGATGTTTGTTATTTCGGTTATATTATGAAAGTATTTTCCTATTTTGTTCATGTAGAATCACTACACCTGAGTCCTGGTTTGTTGATTGGTTTAGTCATAGCTTGTTTGAGCTTGAATACAGTAATTTCTTCTAAACATGGAAAATTGTAGTCAAATTTGGCAACTTTCATTTCTTTTTCTTTTCTATTATTTTGCAATTGTTTTTTGCTGTTTACTATATATTTACCACATCTGCTCTTGTTTATTATTATTAATTTTTCGTTTAATTTTCGTATTATCTATGAAGCTTGATGATTGGCTTTAACTTGTCACCGGTGTATTTGTAGTGTTTTTGAGATGTAGTTCATTCCTCGTGTTCTTTCATGCAGCAGATTTGACTTGTAGATCTTAATTCTCAGAGTTTTAGTTCATTTGGAGTACTTCATTTCCTTGTTGCCGTTTTACATATACAATTAGTTTGTATAAGGTATCCTCAATTTGTTCGAAGCGGAATATGTTATTGTGGTGATTGGTTTTCTTCAAAAAGTAGCTGGTCAGTCTACTTATGCTTGAGCTTGTGGCAGTTGATTTATATTTGCTGGTGTTTATGTTTTTTCTTTATGGTTTCAGCATGTAAAAAGTAGACTTTTCAAATTGTTTTTAAGTTAGTCCATTTGAAATGCTTTAGTAACTCTTAATGAATTTAGAAATTATGATCATTGTGGAGATGATTAATGTAAAATTTATTAGCAGATTAGATTGAGACCATGCCAGTTAGGTGAACAGATGCTGTGCATGTGTTTGAGTTGCACCATTCTTGCTTCTATCCCGTGTTTGATATCTTATACCTAGTTGATTGGTCTTTATTTCAGCTATGCTGCTTTGAGGAGGCGCCTCCTAGTTGATCCTCACATTCCCAAGGATGGAAGCAACTTTTCTAATCCTGTCATGGACAATCCACTTTCGCAGAACCCAGGTAGGATTTTTTTTTGTCTTTGATGCATCATACTCTATCCGTCCCGGAAACCCAATGCAAGTGAACTTTGACCATATAATAATGTCGATCTATTTATCCTGGTGAAATTCTAAATTGTTATTTATAATTCATTTAATGATTTATCAATAACAATTTTAAAATTTATTGCAATGATTAGATTGATATTAATGTTTGGTCAATGCTCACTTATGCTGACCATCGAAAATCAATCAGGACTATCTATCTGGGACGGATGTAGTAAATCATTTCTAGCTCACAGATGTTTTCTGATTAAGTTAATTATTGACTAATGGAACCCAACCTAATGATCCCATAATGTGATTCAGATAGCATGTGGAGTCGTTTCTTTCGAAATGCTGAGTTGGAGAAAATGGTTGACCAGGACCTGTCACGCTTATATCCTGAACATGGGAGCTACTTCCAAACCCCAGGTTGCCAAGGCATGCTAAGGCGGATTTTGCTACTGTGGTGTCTTGGGCATCCACATTATGGTTATAGACAAGGTAAGTTAAGCTGTTTCTATGCTCCCTCAGTCCCATTTATATTGGATACGTTTTAATTTTTTGGTCAACACAAGTAAACTTTGACCAAATATATACATTGTTCAATTTCTTTGTTTATGCAATTTGTTCTTAGGTAAAAAATAATAATAATCTATTATCTTAAATGTTTACAGGAATGCATGAACTATTGGCTCCACTGTTATACGTTCTCCATTCTGATATAGAGCATCTTGCAGAAGTGAGAAAAACACATGAAGATTTCTTCACTGACAAATTCGATGGCTTCTCTTTTCACGAAAATGATTTAACCTATAAATTTGATTTCAAGAAATTTTCCGATTCCATGGAAGGTGAGATTGGCCCTCAGGAAAGTTCAGGAAAGGTCAATAGCCTCCATGAACTTGATCCCAAAATACAAGCCATAGTATTGTTGAGTGATGCGTATGGGGCAGAAGGCGAACTGGGTATTGTCTTATCTGAGAAGTTCATGGAACATGATGCTTATTGTATGTTTGATGCTTTGATGAATGGTGCTGGCGGTGCAGTTGCAATGGCAGATTTTTTCTCGCATTCTCCTTTAACTGGCCCACAAACTGGATTACCGCCCGTAATCGAAGCTTCTGGTGCATTGTACCATTTGCTTTCTGTAGTCGATTCATCTCTTTATAGCCATCTTATTGAGCTAGGGGTTGAACCTCAGTATTTTGCACTCCGTTGGTTAAGGGTTTTATTCGGGCGTGAATTTGCACTTGAGGACCTTCTTATAGTCTGGGATGAGATATTTACGTATGATAACAGTAAATTCAATAGAATTTCGGAAAGTGATGGTGTGTCCGTCCCTGGGGTTCTGAATTCGAACAGGGGAGCATTCATCTCTGCCATTGCTGTTTCGATGATGCTTTATTTGAGATCTTCACTTCTTGCCACTGAGAATGCTACATCTTGCTTGCAGAGGTTGCTGAATTTTCCGGAAGATATTAATCTTAGAAAATTAATATCGAAAGCCAAATCATTGCTGCCTCTTTCAATAGATGCCATTAAAACAAACCCAATGCCCATACATGCTGTGGGTTATCAACGGAGCAAATCTGTAAGAGGTCAAGGTCATAGCCTTTCAGCAGATTGCGCTTCTCCAGGAAGCCCTTTGGGCTTGGTGCCAGATAGCTACTGGGAAGCAAAGTGGAGGAATTTGCACAAGGAGGAAGAAGAAGGTAAGAAAGACAAGCAAGGTAATTTACCTAATAAAATCCCGAGTCGGATTAAGGGTTGGTCAGAGAAAGTCAAACTGCGTCTTTCTAGAACTGAATCTGACCCTACTCGGTCGAAGGTAGATCGTGGGAACAGGGTTAGGAGGAGCTTGTTAGAGGATCTGGCACGTCAGCTTGGGTCAGAGGATGAGTCTGACTTAAACCAGAATGATCAAGCTGAGTTGGACGGTCAGGATGATAGTAGCAAGACCCCAAGTGAAGAACGACGCCTGAGTGGTAATGGAGGCAGTGAATCTTCTATTTTCTCAGATCTACCAAGCCCCAATGGCGGTGATAATCAACATGAAAATGGTTCAGGAAGAAGTAGTGTTGCATCAAACCTTTATGTTGATGAGAATGACACGGTATCAAATAACCAGGAACAAGAAGCTTCTCCACTTCCGGTCTCTGACGTCCCCGATGAAGATTTCTCCTCCCTAAAGTCAGATCAGAATAAGAATGAAGAATCCACAGTAAAGCCAGGGGCAAGTTTGAAGGAGAGGAAACTTTTGTCTGGAAAATTTCAATGGATTTGGAAGCTGGGAAGAAACGGGGGAGAGGGAGTGTTAGAGAAAGGAAGTTCATTTGATTCAACAAAGGCATCTGATGTTGGATGCATCATTCAAAACCATGCAGCTGGATCTTCAGGAACCGATGAGGGTAATAACAAAAACGCTTCTGTTAGCAAAGGAGACGCAGTTGACCAGAATATGATGGTAACTTTAAAGAATCTTGGTCAATCCATGCTCGAAAACATCCAGGTATTGCTTCTACTTTTCATGTCTTTGACGATTAGACTTTTTTTTTTTGAGTATCATGTCTTTGACCATTAGACTTTGGTTTAGGAAAATGTGGGTTGACTTTTATTTTCTTTGCAGGTAATTGAATCTGCTTTTCAGCAAGATAAGGGTCAAATGGGGCCTGTAGAGAACCTCTCTAAGAATGCCCTGGTTGAGAAAGGACAAGTTACGGCCATGGCTGCTCTTAAGGAACTTCGAAAGATCAGCAACCTATTGTCTGAGATGTGAGGTAGAAATTCCAGAAATTATTTATATGCTATAATCTGTATATATACATTTTGTAATTACTATTCTCAAGAATGGATGAATAATGAAAGTTTAAACTCCTCTTAGAGGCCTAAACCATAGCCATTGCACCATTGCTGACCTCACTAGAGACCCAGGGCTGGACTGGTGTGAGACGGCCGCACGCTGTGCGACCGTCCCGCCAAAATGCCTTTTTTTTTTTTTTTGCCCCCAATTTTATTTTATTTTTTTGCCCCCAATTTTTTTTTTTTACCCCCAACTTTTTTTTCCCCGCCAGTTTTTACTCGCCAACAGAAGCAACACTTTTTATACAAAGATGTAACACTTTTTATACCAAGATGTAACATTTTTTTCTCATATGTAACATTTTTTTTTTTCAAAAATTTACCACAATTTTACTGAAATAAATTAAAGATGACATAATATTGACAACTAAACTAATGTAACATTTTATAATAAATGAATGTAACATTTTTTTTTCTCAATTGTAACATTTTTCTAGGGTTTTACATTCAATTGAAATGCAAAACCAATTATATACATGATGTTTTACTCTTTTTTTTTTTTTTTAAAAAAAAAAATGTAACATTTAACCTATAAATTGTTACATTCATCTATATAACATATTACAATTATATACACTGTGTTACATTCAATTATTATTTTTTCTAACCACTAAAACTATTTATATTATTTTGCGAAACTGCTGTTACATCTTACAATAAAGTGTTACTTTTTTAAAACCAAACTGTTACTTTCTTCATAAGAACATGTTACATCTCAGGAGACGAAACAGCCCACTTTTTTTTGTGTGTTAAAAAATATTTTTTAAAAAAAAAATCAAACCATATCATGACCTATCTAGTTTTGTTCGTCTCGTTGAGACGTACACAACTGTATTTTTAAATTTTTTTTTTTACTTCAAAATCTCAAGATATAGCATTTTAAAGTTGTTGGGAGGTTTTTTTTAAGGCGACGCATGTCGCGCGCTGGGAGGGGGAAGGAAGGAGGCTGCTGGGCAGGTTACCTGGGCGGGTTGTGGGCATATCTATGGGTGATCCATGATGGATCCGTGGTCTCTCTCACCCATGCGTTTGTCAATAATATAAAGAACCATAGCAGGCCCATAACCAAAGACTAATCTTGAATAGTGAAACATAAAGATTTAATTTCTAGCGAAGAAAATAAGAAAAACCCAATAATTATTATAGTACATAAATTAGTTTTATATACTCCCTCCGTCTGTTTGGAAAATTTGTACTCCGATATATTTTATTTGTTGTATTCTCCGTTTCAGAGTAAGTGTCCACATTTCTTTTTAGTCTGTTTTATAGTAAGTGTTAACGTCTTAAAATGACAAAAAATCTTTACTATTCCTCTAATTCATTATCTCTCCTACTTTATTTTTACACTTATAACACCAACCAATTTACTATTCTCTACCTTACTTTCTCTCTCATACCTCATTTTTCATACTTAGGTTCCGTTTGTTTGGAGGAAAACATCTTCCGGAAAACATCTTCCCCATTTTCCGGTGTTTGTTAAACACCGGAAAATGAGGAAAATGTTTTCCAGGAAATGGTTTTCCTCCATTCCTAAGGAAAAACGTTTTCCTTACCTCCACCTAAGGAAAACATTTTCCGGAAAATACTAACACTTGTTTTAACTCTAATTTTTGTTTTACGAAAATTATTTTTTAAATATGCTCAGCTAATTAAAAAATGTCTGAAAATATTTTATTTTTATGAATATTTTTCAATATGTTAAATTATTAACTTTAGTCCATTATAATTATAAAACTACATTTCCATTACTTTATAATTGAAATTAGAGATAATGACTAATTTATTGATTATTTCTTTTTAATATATACTCTAGGTGATCAAAATTAATGTATCTAAAAAAGTTTTCCGGAAAGCATTTTCTTAAAATTCACCAAACAGTGGAAATTATATTTTCCGGAAAACATTTTACAAGAAATCGTTTTCCAAAAGTTATTTTCCGCGAAACAAACGGAGCCTTAGACCATGTACAATGGTTCAATAGGCAAAAATCATTCAACACTCACTTTAACACTCCACCTCATCTTCTCTCTCCATCCACCTAATCATTCAACACTCATTCAATTTTTACTCCCTATAATGGTTTATTTAATACAATTCAACACCCTTCTAACTCATCATCCTATATCTCACTACTTTTATTTTATTTTATATTCTTTATTTTTATGATTATTAAAATAATAATATTAATAATAATAAGAAAAGTTGCAATATATGGAGAAAAGAGGGTTTTTTTTTCGGTGTCAAATCAAATGAAATTTACATCATTTTATTGAGGAATTTCTTTTAGGAATATTGGTGAAAAAAATAAATTAAACAAAAAATAATTTACTATAAAATAATTGAGCTCAAATAATTGAGATAAAAAATAAATCCGAAAATATTAAGAACCAATGGTAATGAGACAAGTGTCACACTATCTCCATTCATCACTTGTTGAACTCTATCAACACCCGCCCATTTCAATAACCTTCCAATACCCCCATTAATAACCCATTGTAAGTGGTCTTACAATATTTACATCACATCCATCATTATTTAATTACCGCGCAAATAAATAGATGGACATTACTCCGGTAAAGAAGGAGGGAAAGAGGGAGTAGTAACTTTCCAATAACTATTCACTTTCACTTTCACTTTCACTTTCTTTCATATCTCATAGTCTCACTTTACATATTTGCAACATTACATTAGTATTAAACATTTTTTTCTTAAAACTTGTGTCAACTCCAAGATTGTACCATTTCCCAAAGACAAAAATAAAGAGAGAGATATGTTCGGGATTTTGGGGGATCTCCACATCCACTACCCCATACTAGCAGTCATTAACATGGAGAAAGTAAATCAACACATGAGCAATAATATGAAAGAAAAAATAACACTGGTGTTTGATAACCCAGTTCATCAACACATGACTACATCTGGGGCCATTTAGCCAAGATATGTTGGGTTTTGATGCATCATGCGCAGCGGAATAGACATATGAAATCAAACACCGATGAGCCCGAATTCGTACATGTTGATTAAATTAAATACAAGATGAAAGAAACTAACCCTTGAAGATAACATCCATGAACACGGACTTTAAGGTGCAAAAGAAAACACCCTCTATCGGTATCCACACGTCGAACGGACTCAAGAACACCTTCTTGATTGATTGCTAGATCCAAGGCTTGATGACAAATAAACGCTTTCTTCGTAGGAATTGTTTTGCTTCATTGATTATTGTACTTTGATGATTCTAAATCTCAAAATAAATAATCCTCTCTATCTATGGTTTATTGTTTATTAAACAATTGTTATTGATTCTAAAATCAACCATTGAAGCTGTCAATCCCGACCGCATATATTTATATGAGGGTTTGACATAATTTCATTTGGGCTCGGGATTTCTTGTCAGACAAGAAGACTGAACAATCTGGTCTGGGTCGGGATAGGGAGCCGTACGAAACCAGGTTTTCAGAATCCCAGATTTTCAGCCTTTTCAATCTGTTCTATTGTGTGTGACCCAATAGAATTATACTAAGTTGGCAACGAGTCCGAACAAGTCAGAACCCGTAAGTCATAAGCGGATTCTAGCAAGCCATTATTACTACCCAAATAGTATAACTTTGAAAGTACAAAGTTACCTTATACAACATATCACAATCCCTTTGTCACGCGATATCATATTGGACATAAGTCATGGTCCAAGTCAACTTATAGTGTCAAATGCCTTCTCGATCTTGAGTAGAGTGATATGAGCAAATAACATTGATTACATCAATTCATTTGGACATGACCATGCACTATCATCAATCTCACTCATCGAGTGGCCTAAGCAAATATCTCTCCGAAGAGGGACAAATTTCATCTTGACTTATCATTCTTCCCTACAAGAATCTGATCATGTCAATCGTAACCTTTATAACTACCTGGTTAAGGGTAGTGTTTGAGTACGTCAAACATAATGTTCATCATGTGGAAGACCGTGATGATCTCAGGTCTAAGGATTCAAATGGTATGACTATTATGAGATTTAATTGTGACATTTGACATGACATAAATCTCATAACGGGTCTATCCGGTACCTTGTTCTCCAACAAGTACCCACAAGTTTAATCCACATCCTATTCACCATAATCATCATATGATTATCCATTAAACTTATGCTAGCTCTTCATAAGTGCTAGGGACAATGATTATTATAATAAACATGAAAAAATATAATAATCGAGTTTGTTATATTTAAAACAATGAGGCTATGATGTAACGCATAGGCCTTTCTCAAGGGCCTAGGGCATAATATCCAACATGATAACACTATAATATGTAAAGATTATTACAACTTAGCACTTGCACTCACACATATATAGTATAGCTACTCTCCATGAACAATCTCTCATACATATTATCTCAACTCCCCAAGAACACACAAACAACACGGTCATGGCCAGGTTGTAGGATCGCCCCCCATGGCTCTCCTAGGCCATCGTCCCCCTCATAGACACTATTTTGTGGCTCTCTTGTGTATCCTAGTTTTCTCCTATCAAGCACACAATATTCTGGACGAAATTCCCCTTTTATAGGTGTAAGAGAAGTCTTAAATCATTACATGGAAGAAATCTAGTCAAAATAGGAAACTGAGAAAAAACTAGGTTGTCCCCGACATGCACGGCTGTGCAGATTTTGCTACCCGGCCGTGCAGCTCGGCCATGCACTATACGGAGCGGCCGTGCTTTATTCTTTTTCCCTAAAACAGTAGCCTCCTCCCCGTAGTGCACGGCCGTGCTCTTCCCCATGCACGGCCGTGCGGCCCATGTTCTGCACTTTCTCAATTTTCTTCTCCCTTTTGACCTCTATTTGATCTCCACCAACCCCTATGATTTAGACTCATTTTTTCCCTCCGTCTCCTCACATTTTTAGGAATCCACCCCCGACAAGTGAGAGACGGAAGGAGCATTGACCAAAAGAGTATGAACCTTGAATGAAGATGCAACGAAAATGTGAACATCATATTCCCATTGAAATAATTTTGTTTACTAGTACACATGGGCGGATCTTATGTTCTAGCAGGGGGTACACGTGCACCCGGTCAACTGAAATTTGTAGTTAAAATTATTTTTTTTCTTAAACCATGTTTATTAAGTGCACCCGCACAATGGATAAATATATAACACCCTGATAAGATATATAAGTAGCTATGTGTTCTGGTGGTAATGTAGTGTCTTAAAAAACTTCATATTACAGGCTACCAAGGTTCGATTCTCAACGCTAGTCAGAATTTTTTTCCTTCTCTTTCATTTTCTACTAGTACAATTTAACAAGGCCACTTTGGGTTTCCTATAATAATTTCAAATATAACTACTATATTTATTATTCTCTCTCATTTTCTACTACTCCCTCGTTTTAAGGTTTTTACTTTTTTTTTTGGTTTGCCCCAGTTTAATGTTTTTAATTGCTTTATCCATAAAAGGAAAAATATAAATAGTGCTTTAGAAGATAATAAATTTTATTGTCATTATGGGACCCTAGGCCCTAGTGTAATGAAAAGACTACTTAATTTAACAGAGGGAGGACTGAAAGAAGATAATAAATTTTATTGTCATTAAATTCTGAAATTTATAGTTTTGATGAACTGGGGAAGTAGTGAGTTATGGTAGATGGTTGAACATAGAATAAGCTCTTTTCAACCAACTCAATATTTTATTTTATTTTATTTTATTTTTTTAAGCAAACAAACTTTTTATTTGAAACCAAGCAAACAAAGTTATGGGCAAATTGCACTATAGTGCCACTAAGTTTACATGTTGTTGCAATGTGGAACATAATGTACCAAAAGTTGCAATTTAGTGCACATTGTTCACATAAAATTGCAATCCTAAGCAATTTTGGATGTTTGTTAACTAAACGCAAAAAATTAACCAAATAGATGGAAAGTTTAACGTGATTATATAGAAATTGCAGCTATCACCGTTAAAATTTTACATTGATGATGGATTCGTTTTTGAGTGGATAATGGATTTTTTTTTTTTGAAGCAAATGCATAATGGTCATTAAAATATTAAAAAGATGTCTATATATTTGTATATTAAAAAATTAGTATATTTTGTCCCCAAATGAATGGCTCAGTGGTAAAGTCAAGCTTCACCTTCGATGAGCGCTAGGGTTCGATCCCTCTCCTCGCCTCCTTACGGCGTGGACATCGTCAAAAATTATATTTCGCTTTCCAAAAAAATGGTATGCTTATTTCATAATTTCCCCTTTTGAAATCACATACTCCCTCTGTTCAATTTTAAACTTCAAAATTTTCTATTTTGGGTATCCCGTTTAAAACTTCAAAACCTAAAAAAAAATATAAAAAAAAATAAAAAAAATTTAAAAATTATACTTCTTTATTTGTTTGTGGGCCACATGTTATACTAACAACAATTAGAGAATGGGTTGATTGAATTTGAAAATTCCCCCCCCCCCAAAAAAAAAGGTAAATAGGTATGGAAGCTATAATTATAAATCACAATCGGGGTCGATGCCCGAGCGGTTAATGGGGACGGACGGCTTTTCGGAAATATATTAGCGGATGAATTAGTGGCACTAACTATTTCCTACCCCCCTTTTCCTTTCCTACCAAACCATCTATACTCACACCACATCTTTTTTTTCCTTAATTCTTGAACCCAATTTTTTTTTAAGTTTAAATTGGGACGGAGGGAATATTTTATAAAATGGTAAGATTCTTGCAAAAAAAAAATGGAAAGAAAAGAAAGTAGATAATTTAAATAGAATATCATGAATTTACTTGATAAGAAATAGATAATATATTTTTATAATGAATTTGATATGACTAAATAATATTTTTTTTGAACTAGTGTGTAAAATTGTTAATAAACATATTATTTTTTTATTGTTTTGAACGTGTGTGCTTTTTGGATCATAGTTAACGTAATTGTGAAACTGAATTACATTTTGAATTTTGGGGGTGGTAAATGCATTTTAAAAGAGGTCAGTTTACATTTTCATTTGTTTCGTTATTTATTGTTAATGGCCGTCCACTTTAGTTAACAGACATCCAAAATTGCTTAGGATTGCAACTTTATGTAAACATGGTGCACTAAATTGCAACTTTTGGTACATTATGTCCCACATTGCAACTACATGTAAACTTAGTGATAGCATGGTGCAATTTGCCCAAATTTTATTAGCTACTATTAATTCCAAATGCATAAGATTTGACTGTTCACTAACGTAGGTTGGTAGCGAGCAATGCTAGGGGCACAAAATAAGGTCACAAAATTTTGCTCACAAGATGAGGTGACGATATTTTCTTGGTTGCATCGATAATAGACCCGCCACACTCTAATTAAAAAACACTAATAAAATTATTATACTTAGGATTTTGTGAGCAAGTTTTTTGACTTTTTGTGCCCCTAGTATTATTCGGTTGGTAGCTCAACTAAAAGTATAGTATGTTTCTCGAGAAATATAATACTACTTCCGTCCCGGAGTATATGTCCACCATCTCATTTACACAGAGATTAAGAAATGGTAAAAGTGATGTAACAGAGATTAAGAAATGGTAAAAGTGATATAAGTGTTGTGAATATAAAACTAAAGTAAGAGAGAGAATGAGTGAGAGAGAATATTAAGTTGATTGATATTGTGAGTATAAAAGTAAAGTAGGAAAGAGAATGAGTGAGAGGAATAGTAAAGATTATTTGTCATTTTGGAAATGTACATATACTCTGAGACGGACTAAAAGGAAATGTACATATACTCTGTAACGGAGGGAGTAAAACAATTTTATATTCATATGAACATATACAAAAAAAATAACAAAACATGCATCTCAAGTACTATTAATTTGCAGTAGTGGGAAGACAGCCAAACTTAAAATTACCTCAAAAGTTGATGTTCGCTCTATTGCCTTTATTCGGATGAACTTCTTTTATTATAATAACTTGAGACTCCTAAATATACCTTCACGTAAAACTTTGACACGGCCAAATATTAATATTCAAATATTCATTTAATTACACATTTTTATTGAAATGGAGTTTCAAAGATAAAGATAATACTAAAATCGCAAAACAATCTCAAAAAATATTGATCATAAATAATAGTATTGCTTATTAACTCTTGTATTTATATTGTTAATAACATCTTATTGGCTCACACATTGTAGGAAGCCCATGTCTTCTATAAAAAGGCCAAAGGTCCACCATCACGGATAATAAGAAGCTGTACAAATCAATTCCGGCTGCGACTACCGGCCGGCAACAATACACGGCGGAACTCTCTAAAGAGATTAATGAAGACAATTGTCCCCATTTAATTAAAGAAAAATATTTTACTAGTGCAAATTTCATTAAATCTTAGACATTTGTGTAATTTATTAATACTTATCTCCAAATAAAAAATGACAATTTTTTTTGCCCTCTCTTAAAATGAAAATAATTATGCTCTCGCAATGACACACCTAATTTTGTTTTCACCTTAAACTTTTCTATGCTAAATTTGCAAATATGATTAGTTCCTTTGCATAAATGGGTTTATTCACTTATAAATCAAACAAAGAGTGGGCTTTTCTACATTTTTATTCAAAAGTCTATTCTTATTATTCTAATTGGGTGCACATGCAAATGAGCTAACTACTCAGCTTTCATATTTGGATTTATGGTAAAGGTCAGTCTAGGAACATGAAAATGATTCATTATTTATGTTGCAATATATTTCAGGCCCATAATATTTACTCCCTCCATTATTAAATATATATCCAAATTTTATTTTAAGGGATATCTAAATAATTTTATTTTAATACAATTTAGTGGCAAAAAGTTATATACAATTCTGTAATTCTTTTTCCAAATATTTAGTTTTGAAAATATAAAAAAACTAGTGAAAAAATTGGTCAAAAAACATTTAGGAACAAAGATTTTTTTTTATTTTTTTTTTGAAAAAAACGTTCATTTTGGAACTTTTTTTTTTAAAGTAGACATTCATTTAGGGACACATGGAGTATCATATATTTTTCCGGCTCATTTTTTTTCAATCAATATTCATAAGAACAATAGTAACAACAAAACTTAGTCCGAAAAATAATTTGGTGTCAGCTAACATGAATCGTCAATGAAAAATATTTAGGGAGTTAAGATGAAACGTAGAATAACAAATGAGTGGGAAGATATTTAGGGATGAAAAATATTACTCTCCATTCCACTATAAGGTTTCTACTATGACTTGGGATTAAGAAAAAGTAAATATTTTGAGTGTAAAAAGTAAAGTAAGAGAGAGAAAGTGTGTATGGAGTTTTTGTTGTGAAAATAACAAATGGATCTCATTTTCTATTTTATGTAATAAAGTAAAGTAATAACCTTAAATTAAAACAAATTAAAAGGAACATAAAAACCTTAAACTGGGACTTTAGATGCAATAGGAAAATTGATCATTTTAAATGTAATAAGAACATTGATCATTTGAAATGGAAGTAACACTAATTTATACTCCCCCCGTCCCATAGTTATTGTTAAATTTATACTCCCTCCGTCCTATAGTTATTGCTATCAAATGGGAGTACACGGGATTAAAAAAAATATGTTGGAAAAGTAAGTATTGTAAGTGGGTAGGAAAGAGGAAATAAGTTAGTGGAGAATTGATGTGAGTGGATAAGTGAGGTGAGAGAAAATTGAATATTTTAAGTAAGTAACAATAAGTATGGAACGCCTAAAATAAAAAAAAGTAACGATAAATATGGGACGGATGGAGTATTTTAAAACAAAAAGTAGTACGTAATAGTAATAGATGTTGGGAGGAGATGGGAATCACAAAAAATGGAGTTAAACTCAAGTCACATGTAATGTAGTAGGAGTAGTACAAGCTAACGACAAAGGCGGTGGGGTGGGGCTACTACACCCTCACATGCCCTCTCCTAAAGTAGCATCCAATTTGTCAAATCACTAAAGTTTCCAAAACAAAACCCCATTTGACAAAGTAATTCACTTATATTATGGTGAAATCAGAATTTTATGAAAAATGTGTTAGAACATGGCTTGCACAACAAGTCATTAATATTTTTTTTATGAAATCATGATTATAATGTTAATATAAAGTGTAGTAAATAAAAGTAAATAAATGTGTAGAATTCCTGGATGTAATATTACCTATTTTTAATTGGCAAAGTGGTAATATAACATCACTAAAGGTTGAAAGGGTGTAGTCCCTAAATGAGGTGCCTATTGGTTTCATATATAAAGGGTTCTCCATCAACCCTTCTCCCTACAACATCTTTAATGGATTCAACAGGTAACACTTCGCTTCCGCCTTCATCTCTTTCCTCAATCTTATTCTGAATATGAGTATGGCATTCGGGGATCATAAATTGTTCCAACAATTGGTATCAGAGCTTGGTTATTTTTTGGTTTAAGTTTGAGTTCTTTTAAGAAGGTCTTTGTGCTTTAATTGATTCATTTTTCCTGTTGAATCATTAAGTTTTATGATGTTGATTAGGAACTCTAATTCATTCATAGAGTACTGATAATCATCATCTAAATTAAAGAAATGGTTTGAAAGTTTTGTTCATTAAAATGGTTCAAGTGTGACTATCCCTCATAACATGGTTTTATGTCTAGTGCATACCATGTGGATCTACTCACTTGATTTCATTAATTTTAAAGCAAGATTATCCCTAAATGACATGGTTTTATGTTTTAAGTACATACCATGTGGATCTACTTGCCATTCATTGTTTTTTGGGAAAGTTTAAACAAAATTCAGAAAAGTGCAGAAATTGATCTGCTCGGCCGAGTCTTATGATCTGCTCGGCCGAGCAGATGAAAAGGCGCCAAAAATGACATAAACCGGTTGGATATTTGGTCGAGTCCGGTCGGTTCCCTTGATTAACCCGGTCGGGTCTTTGGCTATGCCTGGTCGGACCAAGATCTGCACGGTCGTGCGTTAAGTTTTGCACAGTCGTGCATTGTATGTCGAAAAGGGCAAAATTTTTCTGTTGATGGTGCTCGGCCGTGCACTTCTCTATGCTCGGCCGAGCTGCTCGGTCGTGCGTTTTGTTTAGCGCGGCCGTGCACTATATATCGAAAAACAAAGTTTCTGTGAACAGTGTTTGCTCGGCCGTGCACTTCTCTATGCTCGGCCGAGCAGACACTATTCACAGGTTTTGGAATTTTTAAGTTTCTACACTACTTTGTTTTCCCTTTTGAACAAAACATACATTTTTTCAAACCTTAAAGCCTTGATTAATTATATGCTTAAATAATTTTATTCATTGTTTAAATAATATTGTCGCCTAAGTGATTAACGTTATTTAAATCCAAAATTATTAAAGTGTTGAATGTTTAAATTAATATGTGAATGATTTGAATTTTTCAAAGAAGATCTTGACATTTGACTAAACTTAAGCATTCATGTGATGACAAATAAAATGAACATTTAGTTGTTTTATTAAATGCTTAAGACTACCCAAAGGAAGATTATGCATTTAATCAAATGTTGTTCAAATTACTTGTCATCTAAGGCAATTATTTATGAATCAATTCGCAATCCAAAGATTAGTTTTGATGTCATGTTAATTACATTATTGATGGATTTCATTGATATAATTAATCATTTATTCATTATGTAGTTTCTTATTATGTTTTGTATTCATTCTTGTTCTCTAAAATCCAACAGATTTGCTCATTGCTTCATCTGTTATTACTGCTATGAGTACCGTACCGATGCTAAATGGAACTAATTTTAAAACTTGGAAAATAAATAATTATGATCTTGGGCTATATGGACCTAGAACTCGCATTAAGGGATCCGTTTCTCTACTTATTGCTTAAGTGCTGAGAAGTGAAAATAATCCAACCGCGTGAGCCTAATGATAATAAAGAATGTTGTCCCGGAGACCTTTTGGACAGTGTCTCCGAGGATGTTGATGCTGAAACGTTCCTTAATACCCTTGAGGAAGCTTGTTTCCATAAGGTATAAGGGTACCGGGAATTTAAGGGAGTACATTTTAGAAATAGTTCACCTATCGACAAAAACTAAAAGCACTTAAGTCTGGGATATCGAAAGATATTCTTATGCATTTAGTTTTGATCTTTCTTCCTTCTCAGTTTGGTCACTTTGAGGTGACCTATAATTATCAAAAGATAAGTGAAATATTAATGAATTACTTTCACTTATGACACAAGAGGAAGATATGTTAAAGCGATTTAGAACTAAATGTGCTCATTTAGCATCTACCTTTTCTCATGGGACAAGAGAATAGGGAAAGAAACTGTGGTTGCAAGTAATGAGAAGTCTAAGGGATCATCTAATGATCATAAAGAAATGCTTCTTTTGCAAAGACCTCACTAACATGAAGTTCGATTACCCTAATTATCACGCTTGGCGTGAAAGGTATATCATTTGGTCTAGTTTGTATTGTATTGAGGCTAATTTGGTTTCAATTCCTACATATACATGGTGATTGGTTTTTGGTGCAACCAATCACATAAGGATGTTTAAGTAGGGTTGCCTGAGTTACCGAAGACCCAGTGAAGATGAAGCGATTCATCTATAAGAAAGCTGGAAATCCGGTTGAAGTTATAGGCATAAGGATCTTTAGGTTATTGTTAAAGTACTAAGTATTATTTGTATTAATAATACATTCATTGTACCATCATTTGAACGTAATTATGATATCTATCACAATATTAGACAAGGAAGGTTACTCTTGTTCTTTTGATAATAATATATGTGATCTTTATTTTAAATTCCAAGGTTATTAGTACTAGTACTTTGTCAAGTAATCTTTATTTATTTGACATTATTCAAACAATAATTGAGTCCCATAAATAATGAAACCAAAAGTAAAAGCGAAAGTTATCAAGTGAAATTTTATTCATTATGACATAGGTGCTTTGGTCATATCTCCGTGAGGAGAATTGATAAGCTTGTGTCTAAAAGAATCTTGACCATACTTGATATTTCGGAAGAGACTTTTGCATTAAATCCCTTAAAGGAAATTTACAAACATTAAAAGAAAAGTATCCTCGATAGCATCAAGCGTCTTAGAACTAATACATTCAGATATTTGTGGACCGTTCATTACTCCTTCATGGAAAGGTCAACAATACGTTATTACGTTCATAGACGACACTCTTAATATGAATACATTTATTTACTTCATGAAAAAGTCTCAAGTTTTGGACATTTTCAAGTCTTATACGGTCAAAGTTGGAAATCAACCTTGAAAGACTATTAAGAATGTTAAGTCCAATCATAGTGGTGTATACTATGGTTGGAATGACGGTTCAAAGGAACAATGTCCGGGTCTTTTTGCTCGCTATTTTGAGGAGTGTGGGATTGTCTCTCTCTATATTAAGCCGGGTACGCCTAGCATAAATAAGTGTAACAGAGACATAATAGAATCCTTAAGGATATGGTAATAAGCATGTTCCTTGTACTTTTTTTACCTCACTCATTATGGGCGATACATTAAAACCGCAAATTATATTCTCTATAGAGCTCCCTCTAAGGCTACTACTAATAAAAACCCTAATGAATTATGGACTAATAAGAAAACCATCCTTAAATCATATCATGTATGGGATTGTCCAACAGAAGCTAGGCCGGGCCTAATAAGAGCAAAACTGGACGCTAAGACTATTGGTAGTTATTTGTTGGGTACGCCAAGAAATCTAGGGGCTATAAACTTTTACAACCCGAAAATTAGAACATTTTGAAACGAGAAATGCTAGGTTCTTTGAGGATGTTGAATTTAGTGGGAGATTAGGAGTAATATTTTGAATTTGAAGAGGAAGAGGCATCCATTTCTTTACCTCTTCCCATAGTTCCAATTGGATATCAAGTTTTATACTTGACATTCAAGAAGAACATACAATTCAAAATAATGACTTCCCTATAAATATTGAACAACATGAAAATGTTGGTCATATAAAGGAAATTCAGCAACCTCAAAATGAGGAAGAACCGGTGCTCTTAAGAAGATCCAATAGAGTAAGAAGAAGTGCTATTCCGGATATTTATAAAGTGTTTCTTGCCGAGAATGAAGGACACTTAGGTTTAGTGGGAGATGAGCTTCTCACCTTCCATGAAACCATTAATGGTCCTAATTCTTATAAAGTGAATTAATGTCATATATGAAGAGTTAAAATCTATAAAGATAACAACATTTGGGATCTTGTCCTATTACCTAAAGATTTGATACCTATTGGGATTAAATTAGTCTTTAAAACCAAAAGGTTCACAAGGTAATATGGAAAGATATTAAGCTCGTTTAGTTGCTAAAGATTTTACTCAAAAGGAAGACACTTATTATAAAGAAAACACCTTTTCCGGTATCTTCTAAAAACTTTTTTAGGATCATTATGGCATATATGGCATATTATGATCTTGAGTTTTTATCAAATGTATATAAAGACAAGCTTTCTCAATGGAGACATTGAGAAAACTATTTATATAAAGGAGCCATAAATGGTGACTGATTTGGAGCAAACTAAGCAATTAGTTTGTGAACTTAAGAAATCCATTTGTGGGCTCAAGCAAGCTTCTCGTCAATGGTACTTAATCAAGTTATTCTTTCATTTGGTTTGAAACGAATCTTGGTTAAAATTGTGTATACCATAAGTTCAGTGGGAGTAAATTTGTATTTTGGTCTTATATGTGTATGATATTTTGCTTGCTAGTAATGATAGAACCTTCTTAAGAAAACTAAAAAATTTCTTATTTGAAATGAAAGATCTTCGTAAGGCATTTTGTATTAAGAATCCAAATTCACTGTGATCGGTCACAAGGTGTTTTAGGATTATCACAAAAGCCTATATAGAAAAGGTATTGTCACGACCCGAAATCTAGGCTCTATTTTAATTAGTAATAAATAATTATCATTTATTTATTTGCTTATTTATTTATTTAAATTATTATTTATTTAAATAATTATGTGTGCATTTTATGTGTTATAATAATTATGCCTAGCATTTTATTTGGGTCATTTGTGCTAGTGTAGAATTGTTGAGTCTTATTTGTTAGTGGGGAGTAATTGTGTTAGTAGTGGGGAGGGGGTCTAGTTGTAACTTTTTAAAATAATTTTCCCCTACTCCCCTCTCCTCCCTCACCTTCTCCCTCACTCTCACCATTCTCCCAGCCAACTCTCTCTCCCTCTCTCTCTAGCTTGGGGTAAGTTTTCTTTCTCTCCCTTCTCTCTTCTTTTTCTTCATCTTTTTCTTGTTATCATTCATTTCTTAAAACTTGAAACATGTTTAGATCGTCGATAGGATCGTAGGAAGCCAAAAAGAATTGAAATCCATCAACTTTGAGAAAATTCAAGTAAGTTACTTTTCCCCCATTTTGATGTTAAAATGTTCAAATCATGTTCATATAATGCTTTTGTTGTTATATTTGAAGTTTGGATGAGGTTGCAATTTATTTGGAATTTATTTGGGTTTTTGGTCAAAAATTGTGATTTATGAATGTTGGGGTTTGATTCTTGATTTTGGTTGTTAAATGTTGTTGTATGAGTCTTTTTAGACTTATAAGTTGTTTTGGTACATTAGTATGCTAGTTAGAGGGTTGGATTTTGGTTGGAATGTGTTTTGGTATGAAAATGGAAGAACCCATTTTGTTCTTCCCGATTTCCAGTATTTCAGAACATTGGGCGACCGCCCAAAAATGCCTGGGCGACCGCACAACTATCTGAAAGCTTTTGGTCGTGTTTGAGGGTCTTTTTGGGCGACCGCACAGTCCCTGGTGGGCGGCCGCACAGTCCTCTGAAAGTTTACATTTGTTATTTTGTGTGGTTGAAGAATGTGTTTTGATCCAAATCTTGGGTGTCCTTCTAGTTGACCTTAGTGAACATTGTAGTGCACTCTAGTGATAGAATTGGGTCCTTTGTGATTAAGTTTGTGTTGGAAATTAATTAAGTGTTAATTGTGATTGTTGGAACACTTTAATTGTGCGTGATTGGTACATTTCACTTTCTTGGTGACTACTTGGTATGGTTCCCTACTTTGGAACCTTAAGTTGTTTATCCATGCTAAATTATTATTACTTAGCATTTAATTAGAAGCCCAGCTGGCATATTTGTTGCATCGGGCGATGGGAAAGATTATAATGGCAAAGCCAAGTCCATTATAATGTTGACCATTGTTTTGCCCCCTTCTTTACCCTTTTCCAGATTGGCCTTGGAAAAGTCAAGTTAGCGTTCCTTTGTGAATGTATCTAGCTAACAGGCATGACTTTGTGTCATGGTCCTTGTCCTTTGTGACACTTTTATGGTTATTGGTTCCGGTACCGGGGTTTTCTCTTCGGCTTTCATGCTATTACGAAGATGATGATTTGTTGATTATTGAAGCTGCGCAGCGATCCTTTATTTGGATGTTCCGGTTTGGAAAACCTTGGCTATATCCTTTGTTATGTGTTTATTTCCGCTGCTATCTATTATGTGATAAATGCTATGTGCTATGTGATATTTATTATTGCTTATTTCTTATTGCATCATAGCATGTCATGTGGTTGCACTAGTAACTTATTGAGATTTATCTCACCCCCTTTTCTTTTATCTTTGTTTTTCCTTAACCCCCCCCCCCAGGTGCTAAGGATTAGTCTCGCTGATCACGAGAAAGAGGACGTCGAGTGTGGATCCATTCTTTTGGGGAAGGTTGATATAGGTTGGTTTACATTATGTAAATGTGTAACCATTTTGGGGTAGTTGTACCAAACATTGACGTCATTAAGAATTGTATATTTGTATTTTGTTGGGCATAAACTTGTGGAAGTTTATGATAGTTGTAATTGGTTTCTATCAAACTTGGTTTTGTAAAACTTTGGATCATCACCTTTTGGTATCAAATGAAATTTTTAACTCTGGTATTTCTTAGTTTTGGTTTAGAGTCGACGTCCAGCTCGCGGTCTCGGGCCCGCGGGGTCCGGGGTCGCGACAGTTGGTATCAGTGCTATGGCATTGGCTCTAAGTATAAGTCTAGGTGGATTAGTATGACCTAGGTGGGTAGTAGTGTGCGGAGTGATTAACGGTTGATGTCTTATGCAGGTACTTGTTTACGATGGTTCGTAGAAGGAGTGGTGAAGGTAGTACCGGTAATGCAAATCAGAATGATACAAGGGAAGAAGCCCGTGCCATGTTTCAAGGCATGTTTGAGGCGGCCATGAAGGCCATACATGATCAAGGTCCGAGGGTAGAACAAGCACCACCCCGCTATGGATTGGAGCAATTTCTGAAGCTGAAACCGGTTGAATTCAATGGGGAGCCCGATGTAAGGAAGGCTGAGTTGTGGATTGAGTCTATGGAGAAGATTTATGATGTATTTGGTTGCTCGGATGAGGACAAGGTCCGGTTCGCGGCTTATAAGCTTGTGGGAGCCGCCGAGCATTGGTGGAAGGGTGTTAAAGCTACTTGGGATGATACTCACACGGTGTATGCGTGGGAGTTGTTTGTGCGCAAATTCAAGGAGCATTTCATTCCGGTTGTTGATCAAAACCGAAAGGAGATCGAGCTACTCAACCTGGAGCAAGGTGTGTTGTCTATAGCACAATACTCGGCTAACTTCATAGAATTAGCCCGGTATTGCGACTATTTGGTGAGGACCGAGGAACAAAAAGCTATGAGATTTATTCGGGGATTGAAGACCTCCATCCGTACTCAACTTATTGCTCAACGGATTGTGACATTCCAAGATGCGGTGGACCGAGCCTATTTGATAGAGCAAGATATTGGGGAACATAAGAGGAAGACCGAGGTGGCCAACCCGAGTAAGCAAGGAGCACAGAGCAAGTCACAACCAAGGATTGATAATCGAGGTAACTTTGGGGGACAATCTCAGTCCCGAGGGCAACCGATCCCAAGGAACCCGGGTACCACTTCCGGGAACCAAGGGAGCCAAATTAGGAAGCCTTGTACCTTTTGTCAGAAGGTAGGCCATTCGGGGGATAGGTGTTGGAAAAAGCAAGGCAAGTGTACCAATTGTGGTGAAATGGGGCACTTTGCGAGAGAGTGCACGAGGTACCGAGGTCAAGCATCCGGGTCAGGAGTTGGTACTAATCAGGGTCAGAAAAGGGATGCCGCAGGGAAGCCCAAAGTTCAAGGGAAGGTTTATGCCATGAATCAACAACAAGCTACCGATGATCCATCCGTTATTGGAGGTATTGTTTCTGTGTCTAATGTGAGCGCACGAGCGTTAGTAGATCCAGGATCATCTCATTTATACATTTCTGTGCAATTTGCTTCAATGTTAAATGCTGCATTCGAGTCTTTACCGTACGTGCTAGAGGTGTCGACCCCTATAGGAGAATGCTTGATTTCTGATCGAGTCTTTCGTGCTTGTGATGTGGTTATTTGTGGTCGAGTCCTTTGTGCGGATTTGGTAGTTCTTCCTATCCAAGACTTTGATGTCATTTTGGGTATGGATTGGTTGAGCAAGTTTCATGCTTCTGTTGATTGCCGTAAGAAAACTGTTACTTTTTCTATTCCCGATGTGCCTAAATTTGTGTTTGAGGCTAGTCCTCTGAGTAGAAAGGTTCGCTTAATTTCTTTTATGAAAGCGAGAAAATTATTGCATAGTGGTTGTGAGGGGTATTTGGCTAGTGTTCTTGATACTAGGAAGGAATCCCCTAGTTTTGATAGTGTTCGGGTAGTTCGGGAATTTCCCGATGTTTTCTCTACCGAGTATAATATGCCTCCCGATCGTGAGATTGAGTTTTGTATAGATCTTTTGCCGGGTACGGCTCCGATTTCGAAAGCACCTTATAGGTTAGCCCCCGCAGAGTTGAAGGAGTTAAAGGTTCAATTGCAAGAGTTGCTTGATCGAGGGTTTATCCGCCCTAGTGTTTCCCCGTGGGGAGCACCGGTTTTGTTCGTGCGGAAGAAAGATGGTTCGTTGAGATTGTGCATAGATTACCGGAAATTGAATCAGGTTACGGTGAAGAATAAGTATCCTCTACCCCATATTGATGATTTGTTTGATCAGCTTCAAGGGTCCGTTGTGTTTTCCAAACTTGATTTGAGGAGTGGGTACCATCAGTTGAAGGTTCGATCGGAGGATATTCCGAAGACTGCTTTTCGCACTCGGTATGGTCATTATGAATTCTTGGTTATGCCGTTTGGGTTGACTAACGCGCCGGCCGTGTTTATGGATTTAATGAACCGAATTTTCCATCCCTATCTTGATTCGTTCGTGGTAGTCTTCATCGACGACATTCTTGTTTATTCGAAATCCCGAGAGGAGCACGAGCAGCACTTGAGGACAGTTTTATCCGTTCTTGCGAGGGAGAAATTGTTTGCGAAGTTTAGTAAATGCGAATTTTGGCTCGAGAAGGTTTCATTTCTGGGGCATGTTATTTCGAAAGATGGGATTTCTGTGGATCCTTCGAAGATTGAAGCTATAGTGGATTGGAAAAGACCCGAATCAGTGACAGAGATTAGAAGCTTTCTGGGTTTAGCCGGTTATTACAGAAGGTTTATTGAAGGGTTTTCGAGGATCACTACTCCGATGACTCAGTTGACCCGGAAGAATGTTCCGTTTGTGTGGACGAGAAATGTGACAAGAGTTTCGAGGAATTGAAGAAAAGGTTGACTACCGCACCGATCTTGACTTTGCCTAATGGGAGCGATGGCCTTGTGATTTACAGTGATGCTTCGAAAGAGGGTTTGGGTTGTGTGTTGATGCAGAACGGGAAAGTAATTGCTTATGCTTCGAGGAAGTTGACCCCTAGTGAACAGAATTACCCCACTCATGATATGGAGTTAGCGTCTATTGTCTTTGCGTTGCACAAGTGGAAGCACTACCTTTATGGAGCGAAGTTTGAGATTTTTACCGATCACAAGAGTTTGAAGTACCTATTCTCTCAGAAGGAATTGAATAACCGACAGCGCCGATGGATGGAATTGTTGAAGGATTATGATTGCACGATTTCTTATCATCCGGGGAAGGCGAATGTGGTAGCCGATGCGATTAGTAGAAAATCTTATGTGGCTTCGATGATGGTTCGAGAGTGAAAAATGCTTGAGGATGTTCGAGATTGGTCTCCTCGTGAATCGAGACATGGGGCTATTTTTGCGAATATTAGGGTGTCTCCGACCCTAATTCAGAGGATAAAGGAAGCTCAGAAAGAAGATCCCGGGTTGGTGAAGATAATGGGTAAATTGAAGGAAAAGAATTTCGAGGATTTTTCTGTTAGCTCGAGTGGAGTTTTGACTTTCCTTGGTCGTTTGTGTGTTCCGGATGTTGATGGAATTAAACAGAGAGTTCTTGATGAGGGTCACAAATCGAGGTATACTATTCATCCGGGTAGTACGAAGATGTATCAGGATTTGAAGCAACAATTTTGGTGGATTAATATGAAGAGGGAAATAGCAAAGTATGTATCGAGGTATTTAACGTGTCAGCAGGTCAAAGCCGAGCATCATAGACCCACGGGACTACTTCAGCCGTTAGAGATTCCCGAGTGGAAATGGGAGCATGTGACTATGGATTTCGTTACGAGACTGCCTCGTACCCGCAGAAAGTATGACAGTGTTTGGGTAATAGTGGATAGATTGACCAAGAGTGCCCATTTCTTACCCATTGACATCAGATATTCGATGGAGAAGCTTGCGACCCTTTATATCGATGAGATCGTTAGATTGCATGGGGTTCCGGTTAGCATTGTGTCAGATCGAGACCCGAGGTTTACTTCTAGATTCTGGAAGGCGTTTCAGGAAGCTTTGGGTACAGAATTGCGATTCAGTACAGCTTTTCATCCTCAGACCGACGGTCAATCCGAGAGGACTATTCAGATTTTGGAGGATATGTTGCGAGCGTGTTCGATAGACTTTTCCGATTCTTGGGATTCGCACCTACCGTTAGTGGAGTTCTCTTACAACAACAGTTATCAGGCTAGTATCGAGATGGCACCGTTTGAGGCCTTGTATGGAAGGAAGTGTAGATCGCCTATTTGTTGGGATGAGGTCGGTGAAGCGAAGGTTTTGGGTATTGATTTGCTTCGGGATTCAGTTGAAAAGGTTAGAGTTATCCGGGATAGATTGAAGACAGCCCAGAGTCGACATTAGAGCTACGCAGATAACCGAAGACGTGATCTTAGTTTTCAGACCGGTGATTTGGTATTCTTGAAGGTATCTCCAAAGGTGGGTATTCGTAGATTAGGGAAGAAAGGCAAATTGGCACCGAGGTTTATTGGTCCGTTTGAGATTTTGGGAAAGGTTGGACTTCTAGCGTATCGTCTTGCGTTAGCGCCATCTTTGGACCGGTTGCATAATGTTTTTCACATTTCTATGCTTCGGAAGTATGTTCATGACCTATCTCACGTGTTACCGAGGATACCGGAGGATATTGAGCCCGGCATGACTTATGAGGAACGACCGGTTCGGATCTTAGATTTTAAAGTCCAAGAGTTGAGGAGCAAAAGCATTGCGTTGGTTAGAGTCCTTTGGAGGAATCATAACATCGAGGAGTCGACGTGGGAGCTCCGAGATGAGATCGAGAGGAAATTTCCGTGGCTTTTCGTTTAAGGTGAGTCTCGTTAAAATTCGGGTCGAATTTTCTTTAAGGTGGAGTGAATGTCACGACCCGAAATCTAGGCTCTATTTTAATTAGTAATAAATAATTATCATTTATTTATTTGCTTATTTATTTATTTAAATTATTATTTATTTAAATAATTATGTGTGCATTTTATGTGTTATAATAATTATGCCTAGCATTTTATTTGGGTCATTTGTGCTAGTGTAGAATTGTTGAGTCTTATTTGTTAGTGGGGAGTAATTGTGTTAGTAGTGGGGAGGGGTCTAGTTGTAACTTTTTAAAATAATTTTCCCCTACTCCCCTCTCCTCCCTCACCTTCTCCCTCACTCTCACCATTCTCCCAGCCAACTCTCTCTCCCTCTCTCTCTAGCTTGGGGTAAGTTTTCTTTCTCTCCCTTCTCTCTTCTTTTTCTTCATCTTCTTCTTGTTATCATTCATTTCTTAAAACTTGAAACATGTTTAGATCGTCGATAGGATCGTAGGAAGCCAAAAAGAATTGAAATCCATCATCTTTGAGAAAATTCAAGTAAGTTACTTTTCCCCCATTTTGATGTTAAAATGTTCAAATCATGTTCATATAATGCTTTTGTTGTTATATTTGAAGTTTGGATGAGGTTGCAATTTATTTGGAATTTATTTGGGTTTTTGGTCAAAAATTGTGATTTATGAATGTTGGGGTTTGATTCTTGATTTTGGTTGTTAAATGTTGTTGTATGAGTCTTTTTAGACTTATAAGTTGTTTTGGTACATTAGTATGCTAGTTAGAGGGTTGGATTTTGGTTGGAATGTGTTTTGGTATGAAAATGGAAGAACCCATTTTGTTCTTCCCGATTTCCAGTATTTCAGAACATTGGGCGACCGCCCAAAAATGCCTGGGCGACCGCACAACTATCTGAAAGCTTTTGGTCGTGTTTGAGGGTCTTTTTGGGCGACCGCACAGTCCCTGGTGGGCGGCCGCACAGTCCTCTGAAAGTTTACATTTGTTATTTTGTGTGGTTGAAGAATGTGTTTTGATCCAAATCTTGGGTGTCCTTCTAGTTGACCTTAGTGAACATTGTAGTGCACTCTAGTGATAGAATTGGGTCCTTTGTGATTAAGTTTGTGTTGGAAATTAATTAAGTGTTAATTGTGATTGTTGGAACACTTTAATTGTGCGTGATTGGTACATTTCACTTTCTTGGTGACTACTTGGTATGGTTCCCTACTTTGGAACCTTAAGTTGTTTATCCATGCTAAATTATTATTACTTAGCATTTAATTAGAAGCCCAGCTGGCATATTTGTTGCATCGGGCGATGGGAAAGATTATAATGGCAAAGCCAAGTCCATTATAATGTTGACCATTGTTTTGCCCCCTTCTTTACCCTTTTCCAGATTGGCCTTGGAAAAGTCAAGTTAGCGTTCCTTTGTGAATGTATCTAGCTAACAGGCATGACTTTGTGTCATGGTCCTTGTCCTTTGTGACACTTTTATGGTTATTGGTTCCGGTACCGGGGTTTTCTCTTCGGCTTTCATGCTATTACGAAGATGATGATTTGTTGATTATTGAAGCTGCGCAGCGATCCTTTATTTGGATGTTCCGGTTTGGAAAACCTTGGCTATATCCTTTGTTATGTGTTTATTTCCGCTGCTATCTATTATGTGATAAATGCTATGTGCTATGTGATATTTATTATTGCTTATTTCTTATTGCATCATAGCATGTCATGTGGTTGCACTAGTAACTTATTGAGATTTATCTCACCCCCTTTTCTTTATCTTTGTTTTTCCTTAACCCCCCCCCCAGGTGCTAAGGATTAGTCTCGCTGATCACGAGAAAGAGGACGTCGAGTGTGGATCCATTCTTTTGGGGAAGGTTGATATAGGTTGGTTTACATTATGTAAATGTGTAACCATTTTGGGGTAGTTGTACCAAACATTGACGTCATTAAGAATTGTATATTTGTATTTTGTTGGGCATAAACTTGTGGAAGTTTATGATAGTTGTAATTGGTTTCTATCAAACTTGGTTTTGTAAAACTTTGGATCATCACCTTTTGGTATCAAATGAAATTTTTAACTCTGGTATTTCTTAGTTTTGGTTTAGAGTCGACGTCCAGCTCGCGGTCTCGGGCCCGCGGGGTCCGGGGTCGCGACAGTTGGTATCAGTGCTATGGCATTGGCTCTAAGTATAAGTCTAGGTGGATTAGTATGACCTAGGTGGGTAGTAGTGTGCGGAGTGATTAACGGTTGATGTCTTATGCAGGTACTTGTTTACGATGGTTCGTAGAAGGAGTGGTGAAGGTAGTACCGGTAATGCAAATCAGAATGATACAAGGGAAGAAGCCCGTGCCATGTTTCAAGGCATGTTTGAGGCGGCCATGAAGGCCATACATGATCAAGGTCCGAGGGTAGAACAAGCACCACCCCGCTATGGATTGGAGCAATTTCTGAAGCTGAAACCGGTTGAATTCAATGGGGAGCCCGATGTAAGGAAGGCTGAGTTGTGGATTGAGTCTATGGAGAAGATTTATGATGTATTTGGTTGCTCGGATGAGGACAAGGTCCGGTTCGCGGCTTATAAGCTTGTGGGAGCCGCCGAGCATTGGTGGAAGGGTGTTAAAGCTACTTGGGATGATACTCACACGGTGTATGCGTGGGAGTTGTTTGTGCGCAAATTCAAGGAGCATTTCATTCCGGTTGTTGATCAAAACCGAAAGGAGATCGAGCTACTCAACCTGGAGCAAGGTGTGTTGTCTATAGCACAATACTCGGCTAACTTCATAGAATTAGCCCGGTATTGCGACTATTTGGTGAGGACCGAGGAACAAAAAGCTATGAGATTTATTCGGGGATTGAAGACCTCCATCCGTACTCAACTTATTGCTCAACGGATTGTGACATTCCAAGATGCGGTGGACCGAGCCTATTTGATAGAGCAAGATATTGGGGAACATAAGAGGAAGACCGAGGTGGCCAACCCGAGTAAGCAAGGAGCACAGAGCAAGTCACAACCAAGGATTGATAATCGAGGTAACTTTGGGGGACAATCTCAGTCCCGAGGGCAACCGATCCCAAGGAACCCGGGTACCACTTCCGGGAACCAAGGGAGCCAAATTAGGAAGCCTTGTACCTTTTGTCAGAAGGTAGGCCATTCGGGGGATAGGTGTTGGAAAAAGCAAGGCAAGTGTACCAATTGTGGTGAAATGGGGCACTTTGCGAGAGAGTGCACGAGGTACCGAGGTCAAGCATCCGGGTCAGGAGTTGGTACTAATCAGGGTCAGAAAAGGGATGCCGCAGGGAAGCCCAAAGTTCAAGGGAAGGTTTATGCCATGAATCAACAACAAGCTACCGATGATCCATCCGTTATTGGAGGTATTGTTTCTGTGTCTAATGTGAGCGCACGAGCGTTAGTAGATCCAGGATCATCTCATTTATACATTTCTGTGCAATTTGCTTCAATGTTAAATGCTGCATTCGAGTCTTTACCGTACGTGCTAGAGGTGTCGACCCCTATAGGAGAATGCTTGATTTCTGATCGAGTCTTTCGTGCTTGTGATGTGGTTATTTGTGGTCGAGTCCTTTGTGCGGATTTGGTAGTTCTTCCTATCCAAGACTTTGATGTCATTTTGGGTATGGATTGGTTGAGCAAGTTTCATGCTTCTGTTGATTGCCGTAAGAAAACTGTTACTTTTTCTATTCCCGATGTGCCTAAATTTGTGTTTGAGGCTAGTCCTCTGAGTAGAAAGGTTCGCTTAATTTCTTTTATGAAAGCGAGAAAATTATTGCATAGTGGTTGTGAGGGGTATTGGCTAGTGTTCTTGATACTAGGAAGGAATCCCCTAGTTTTGATAGTGTTCGGGTAGTTCGGGAATTTCCCGATGTTTTCTCTACCGAGTATAATATGCCTCCCGATCGTGAGATTGAGTTTTGTATAGATCTTTTGCCGGGTACGGCTCCGATTTCGAAAGCACCTTATAGGTTAGCCCCCGCAGAGTTGAAGGAGTTAAAGGTTCAATTGCAAGAGTTGCTTGATCGAGGGTTTATCCGCCCTAGTGTTTCCCCGTGGGGAGCACCGGTTTTGTTCGTGCGGAAGAAAGATGGTTCGTTGAGATTGTGCATAGATTACCGGAAATTGAATCAGGTTACGGTGAAGAATAAGTATCCTCTACCCCATATTGATGATTTGTTTGATCAGCTTCAAGGGTCCGTTGTGTTTTCCAAACTTGATTTGAGGAGTGGGTACCATCAGTTGAAGGTTCGATCGGAGGATATTCCGAAGACTGCTTTTCGCACTCGGTATGGTCATTATGAATTCTTGGTTATGCCGTTTGGGTTGACTAACGCGCCGGCCGTGTTTATGGATTTAATGAACCGAATTTTCCATCCCTATCTTGATTCGTTCGTGGTAGTCTTCATCGACGACATTCTTGTTTATTCGAAATCCCGAGAGGAGCACGAGCAGCACTTGAGGACAGTTTTATCCGTTCTTGCGAGGGAGAAATTGTTTGCGAAGTTTAGTAAATGCGAATTTTGGCTCGAGAAGGTTTCATTTCTGGGGCATGTTATTTCGAAAGATGGGATTTCTGTGGATCCTTCGAAGATTGAAGCTATAGTGGATTGGAAAAGACCCGAATCAGTGACAGAGATTAGAAGCTTTCTGGGTTTAGCCGGTTATTACAGAAGGTTTATTGAAGGGTTTTCGAGGATCACTACTCCGATGACTCAGTTGACCCGGAAGAATGTTCCGTTTGTGTGGACGAGAAATGTGACAAGAGTTTCGAGGAATTGAAGAAGAGGTTGACTACCGCACCGATCTTGACTTTGCCTAATGGGAGCGATGGCCTTGTGATTTACAGTGATGCTTCGAAAGAGGGTTTGGGTTGTGTGTTGATGCAGAACGGGAAAGTAATTGCTTATGCTTCGAGGAAGTTGACCCCTAGTGAACAGAATTACCCCACTCATGATATGGAGTTAGCGTCTATTGTCTTTGCGTTGCACAAGTGGAAGCACTACCTTTATGGAGCGAAGTTTGAGATTTTTACCGATCACAAGAGTTTGAAGTACCTATTCTCTCAGAAGGAATTGAATAACCGACAGCGCCGATGGATGGAATTGTTGAAGGATTATGATTGCACGATTTCTTATCATCCGGGGAAGGCGAATGTGGTAGCCGATGCGATTAGTAGAAAATCTTATGTGGCTTCGATGATGGTTCGAGAGTGAAAAATGCTTGAGGATGTTCGAGATTGGTCTCCTCGTGAATCGAGACATGGGGCTATTTTTGCGAATATTAGGGTGTCTCCGACCCTAATTCAGAGGATAAAGGAAGCTCAGAAAGAAGATCCCGAGTTGGTGAAGATAATGGGTAAATTGAAGGAAAAGAATTTCGAGGATTTTTCTGTTAGCTCGAGTGGAGTTTTGACTTTCCTTGGTCGTTTGTGTGTTCCGGATGTTGATGGAATTAAACAGAGAGTTCTTGATGAGGGTCACAAATCGAGGTATACTATTCATCCGGGTAGTACGAAGATGTATCAGGATTTGAAGCAACAATTTTGGTGGATTAATATGAAGAGGGAAATAGCAAAGTATGTATCGAGGTGTTTAACGTGTCAGCAGGTCAAAGCCGAGCATCAGAGACCCGCGGGACTACTTCAGCCGTTAGAGATTCCCGAGTGGAAATGGGAGCATGTGACTATGGATTTCGTTACGGGACTGCCTCGTACCCGCAGAAAGTATGACAGTGTTTGGGTAATAGTGGATAGATTGACCAAGAGTGCCCATTTCTTGCCCATTGACATCAGATATTCGATGGAGAAGCTTGCGACCCTTTATATCGATGAGATCGTTAGATTGCATGGGGTTCCGGTTAGCATTGTGTCAGATCGAGACCCGAGGTTTACTTCTAGATTCTGGAAGGCGTTTCAGGAAGCTTTGGGTACAGAATTGCGATTCAGTACAGCTTTTCATCCTCAGACCGACGGTCAATCCGAGAGGACTATTCAGATTTTGGAGGATATGTTGCGAGCGTGTTCGATAGACTTTTCCGATTCTTGGGATTCGCACCTACCGTTAGTGGAGTTCTCTTACAACAACAGTTATCAGGCTAGTATCGAGATGGCACCGTTTGAGGCCTTGTATGGAAGGAAGTGTAGATCGCCTATTTGTTGGGATGAGGTCGGTGAAGCGAAGGTTTTGGGTATTGATTTGCTTCGGGATTCAGTTGAAAAGGTTAGAGTTATCCGGGATAGATTGAAGACAGCCCAGAGTCGACATAAGAGCTACGCAGATAACCGAAGACGTGATCTTAGTTTTCAGACCGGTGATTTGGTATTCTTGAAGGTATCTCCAAAGGTGTGTATTCGTAGGTTTGGGAAGAAAGGCAAATTGGCACCGAGGTTTATTGGTCCGTTTGAGATTTGGGAAAGGTTGGACTTCTAGCGTATCGTCTTGCGTTACCACCATCTTTGGACCGGTTGCATAATGTTTTTCACGTTTCTATGCTTCGGAAGTATGTTCATGACCCATCTCACGTGTTACCGAGGATACCGGAGGATATTGAGCCCGGCATGACTTATGAGGAACGACCGGTTCGGATCTTAGATTCTAAAGTCCAAGAGTTGAGGAGCAAAAGCATTGCGTTGGTTAGAGTCCTTTGGAGGAATCATAACATCGAGGAGTCGACGTGGGAGCTCCGAGATGAGATCGAGAGGAAATTTCCGTGGTTATTGGTCTTGGAAAAGTCAAGTTAGCGTTCCTTTGTGAATGTATCTAGCTAACGGGCATGACTTTGTGTCATGGTCCTTGTCCTTTGTGACACTTTTATGGTTATTGGTTCCGGTACCGGGGTTTTCTCTTCGGCTTTCATGCTATTACGAAGATGATGATTTATTGATTATTGAAGCTGCGCAGCGATCCTTTATTTGGATGTTCCGGTTTGGAAAACCTTGGCTATATCCTTTGTTATGTGTTTATTTCCGCTGCTATCTATTATGTGATAAATGCTATGTGCTATGTGATATTTATTATTGCTTATTGCTTATTGCATCATAGCATGTCATGTAGTTGCACTAGTAACTTATTGAGATTTATCTCACCCCCTTTTCTTTTATCTTTGTTTTTCCTTAACCCCCCCCCCCCAGGTGCTAAGGATTAGTCTCGTTGATCACGAGAAAGAGGACGTCGAGTGTGGATCCATTCTTTTGGGGAAGGTTGATATATGTTGGTTTAAATTATGTAAATGTGTAACCATTTTGGGGTAGTTGTACCAAACATTGACGTCATTAAGAATTGTATATTTGTATTTTGTTGGGCATAAACTTGTGGAAGTTTATGATAGTTGTAATTGGTTTCTATCAAACTTGGTTTTGTAAAACTTTGGATCATCACCTTTTGGTATCAAATGAAATTTTTAACTCTGGTATTTCTTAGTTTTGGTTTAGAGTCGACGTCCAGCTCGCGGTCTCGGGCCCGCGGGGTCCGGGGTCGCGACAGGTATTACAAAGGTTTAGCATGCAAAACTATAAACCACTTGACACCCCTAATTTTAAAGGAGACAAGTTTAAAAGTCTCAAACAGTGTCCTAAAAGTAATTTTGAATCCAAGTATATGGAGAATATCCCTTTTTGCATCAGCAGTAAAGAAGCTTAATGTATGCGTAAGTCTTATATTTATTGTTGGGATGCTTGGTCAATACCAAAGCAATCCGGAAGAGAACATTAGGTAGCAGCCAAAAGAATGATAAAATTATTTACAAAAAACTAAAGAACTACTTGCCTATATTTGAAGTCGGATCATCTTGAGATCATTAGTTATTCCGACATTAGTTAAATTATATGGCTGCATAAGTTTATTAAGAAAATGCCAATTGTCAACAAGTGTCGAAATACCGCTTAATTTTATTGTGACAATCAGGCGGCAGTCTTACAACAACAAGAGTTCATCAAAGTCTGAAGGATATAGACATTAAAGTTTCTTGTTGTAAAGGAAAATGAACAAAGAAATACAACTTATAGAAACAAACTCCATTTTAGAGGATTCGTTTATGAAAGCGTTATTATCTTCAGTGTTTCACATGGGTGTAACGATCTTGATAACATTTGGTATAGTGGGAGTTTGTGTTGTTCTTTCATTAATTGTTCTCTTATTTAAAATTTTTTGATCTCATTTGGTTAAGTTGGACTAGCTGGAAGACTATGTTGATATTCATTATGATTCCATTCTACACATCTACACTTTTGATCTATGTCATTCAGTTGGATTTGTATACGTGATTACTGTGGGTTTAGTTGCGAATCAATTACAACGACTGCCCCTTTAGTCCTTATACTTGGATGTCTAATGGACGAGATTGTTATAAATAACAATAAAGTGCGCACATAAGGGTTGTCATTTGTGTTATATTTATGGTTTTAAAGGAAAGACTTTGTTTTGCAACCCAAATGGGAGATTGTTAGAACATGGCTTGCACAACAAGTCATTAATATTTTATTTATGAAATCATGATTATAATGTTAATATAAAGTGTAGTAAATAAAAGTGTAGAATTCCTGGATGTAATATTACCTATTTTTTATGGGCAAAGTGGTAATATAATATCACTAAAGGTTGAAAGGGTGTAGTCCCTAAATGAGGTGCCTATTGGTTTCATATATAAAGTGTTCTCCATCAACCCTTGAAATCACTACATCATTCATTATTACTCTCTTGATAAATCTTCATTAAGTGTTAAAGAAGTAAAGAGGAAAAGGCACAATCATTTAGAAGAACTCCGTCCCCTAAATTCTTCTTCTTCATCTTATTTCTCCCTACAACATCTTTAATGGATTCAACAGGTAACATTTCGCTTCCGCCTTCATCTCTTTCCTCAATCTTATTCTGAATATGAGAATGGCATTCGGGGATCATAAATTGTTCCAACAAAAAGGTCAAAATTATGATAGGTTAATATTTTCAGAAAATGGTCAAATTTAAGATTTCTTCATTTAGTGATAAATGTCTTAGAATAAATGTCACCGTTTTTTACGTTATTACGAGTAGATTTTGAGCAATAAATTTAAGTTGATTTAATTATCCTAATAAAATTGTAAAACTTGTGATTAATACACCAATATAAATAATATTAATAACATTTTTTTTAATTATGATAGCTAAATTAATTTAAAAATTTTACTCAAAATGCTTTCGTACTAACGTAAAAAAATAACGACATTTACTCTGGAACAAATGTATTATTATTCTAAATTTGAAAAATGATAAAATTGACGTAACTTTAAAATGGGTGAATGGTTCACCACTGCATTTGTATATGGATGGATACTAGTAACTTTCATTTCTCATTCCATCAGTAATTATTACTTAATTTGTATATTAGTACTAATATTTATTTTGGGGCGGAAATATTAATATTTCTCAAATAAATATTATTTTTATTGAATTTATTTTTTGACTAAATTATTTAATTTTAATCAGTAATTATTACTTAATTTACACTTAGAAACATAATACTCTACGGTAAAAGCAATAAGGCTACCAAAGTATATATAAAAACAAAGTAAAACATTATATGTCATTTTTAAAAGGGTTAATCTCATTTTAGTGCCATGAGGTTTACATGTAGTATTAAAAGGGGGTTTATGGTTTAATTTTTTTAATGTGACTAGAAATGATAAGATAATACTTTACGGTAAAAGTGTTGGAGATTATGTCCTACTTTGAGAAAGGTCATTATATTTATCATAGAGATAACAACCTTGATTATTAAATGAGTATGTGCATGGAAATGCTGATTAAACTTGTGGGCAATTGTTGGAGAACAAGGTGTTAGATTGACATGTTCTGAAATTTATGTCATGGTCAAATGTCATAATTAAATCTCATATAGCTATATCATTAGAATCCTTAAACCTGAGATTATCATGGTCTTCCACATGATAAATAGTATGTTTGACATGGTCAAACGCTACCTTTAACCGGTAGTTATAACGGCTGTGATTGGCGTAATCGAATTTTTGTAGGGAAGAATGATAAGTCAAGATGTGATTTGTCCATCTTCGGAGAGATATCTGCTTGAGCTCATCGATGAGTAAGATTGATAAGAATGTGTGGAGCACTAAAATAATTTATGAGATCAATGTCATTTGCTCATATCAATTTACTTATGACCGAGAAAAGCATTGGATAATATAAGTTGACTTGGACCATGACTTATGTCCATTATGATATCGTGTGACAAAAAGATTATGATATGTTATATTATGAAAACAACAGACTTAGATGGTGTATTATTTAGGTATTCATGATGGCTTGCTAGATTCCGCTCATAATTTATGAGAATTGATTATATCAATCTCATTACCAACATAATACATTGGCCTATGAGGTCACACACAAAGAACGAATCAATTTTAAAGGCTAAATATGAGTTTCCTAGGGTGCATCGTCGTGCTCTTTTAGAGACACGCACGTGCACCACTTGGACCAAAGGCATTTAGATCCTGATGACTAATGCACAACCGAGTTCTTTAGGTGTATGCCTTTGCAGCAGGCCTTTTAGCAATCAGGATGCAAAACAAACCTCTGCACAGCCGTGCCCTTTGAGGTGCACGCCCGTGCAGGGCCTGGGCCGGACCTGATCTCCTTGTTGCTTAAGGATACGAGACTTATGTCATTAATCCTTAATTGTTAGATTTTAATAAGCATAAATACCTACCTTTACAGCAATAACAAAAGATAACATCAAGTATGTTTGAGAAACATAATTTTTTTATTCTAGATTGAGAATCGAATGCTCAAGAACACAAAATTCATATAGTATTGAAGATTATAAATCCGATTTCTAATATTTGGATCTAGCGATTCCGTTCAAGAATCGTTTTTGAATTTCGTTTGTCGTATGGATATTTATAGTTCGTTTTTCAACACCTTTAAGTCTGTGATTCCAAAATCATAGCAAGAAGATCTAAGATTCAAGATCAAAGATTAACGCAAACAAGGTTAGTATTCTATAATCATCTTGTATTTAATTTAAGAACAATGCTAGGGCACAAAATAGAGTCACAAAATCTTGCTCACAAAATGAGGAAACGATGTTTTATTGGTTGCATCGATAGTGTATCCGCCACACTCTAATTAAAAGCACCAATAAAATCATTACACCTAACATTTAATGAGCAATATTTTTGTGACTTTTTTGTGCTCCTAGTATTATTCTTAATTTAATCATCATGGACGAATCCGGGCTCTAGGGTTTCGATTATTGTTCATCTTCCACTGCGCTTGTTGATCCTAATGGAACAATTTTAATCCCAGAATGCCATACTCTATTCCGGAATAAGTTTGAGAATGAGATGAAGGCGGAAGCGTATACCTGTTGAATCCATGATTGATGTTGTAGGGAGAATAAGAAGAATAAGAAGATGTAGGGGATGAAGATCTTCTAAACGATGAGTGCCTTTTTCTCTCAAAAACTTCTAGACAATGATGAAAATTATGTAGGAGAGAATTATAAGAATGTAGTATGTCTTAAGGGTTGATGGAAGGCCCTATATATACAAGACAAAGAGGCACTTCATTTAGGGACTACACCCTTTCAACCTAAGTGATGTCAAATTACCTTTTTGCCCATCAAAAATAGGTAATGTTACATCCAGGAATTCTACACATTTATTATAATTTACTACACTTTATATTAACATTATAATCATGATTTTATATATGAAAATGCTAAATGACTTGTTATGCAAGCCATGTTCTAACAATCTCACACTTGGGTTGCAAAACAAAGTCTTTCCTTAAAATCATAAATATAACACAAATGACAACCCTAATGTGCACTTTGTTGTCATCTATAACAATCCGTCCATTAGCCATACAAGTATAGGACTAAAGGGGCAGTCGTTGTAATTGATTCGCAACTAAACCCATAATAATCACATGTACACATCAAACTAAATGACATAGATCAAAAGTGTAGATGTGTAGCATGGAACATAATGAATATCTACATATTCTTTCAACTAGTCCAATTTAACCAAATGAGATAAAAAAAAACATTAATAGTAATAGAACAATAAATGAAGAAACAACATAAATTCCCACTATATTAAATGTTATCAAAAGTTGTTATACCCATATGAGCAACATGCTCGTGAAACACTAAAGGTGATAACGCCTTAGTAAACGGATCCGCTAACATGGATTTTGTCCCAATAAGTTGTATTTCTATTTGTTCATTTTGTACTCTTTCTGTTACAACAAGAAACTTAAAATCTATATGCTTAGATTTTGATGAACTCTTGTTGTTGTTGGAGTACAAGACTGCAGCCCGATTGTCACAATATAACTTAATAGGTCTTTCGACACTATCGACAATTCGCAGTCCCTCAATAAACTTACGCAGCCATATAGCTTGATTGGATGCCTCGAAACAAGCAACAAACTCGGCTTCCATGGTAGAGGAAGTTACGAGTGTCTGCTTGGCACTTCTCCAAGAAACTGCTCTACCGGTTAATGTGAAGACATAACCAGACGTTGATTTACGACTGTCTTGGCATCCAGCTAAGTCGGAATCGGAATACCCAATGATCTCAAGATGATCCGACTTTGAATATGTAAGGATGTAGTCCTTGGTGTTTTGTAAATACTGCATCACTCTTTTGGCTGCAACCCAATGTTCTCTCCCTGGATTGCTTTGGTATCTACCAAGCATCCCAACAATAAAAGCAAGGTCTGGACGAGTACAGACTTGTGCATACATTAAGCTTCCTACTGCAGATGCATAAGGG
This sequence comes from Campanula takesimana, assembly GCA_026119855.1. Taxonomy (NCBI): domain Eukaryota; kingdom Viridiplantae; phylum Streptophyta; class Magnoliopsida; order Asterales; family Campanulaceae; genus Campanula; species Campanula takesimana. Next base: position 3,787 of record JAOWBW010001627.1, on the reverse strand, counting down.
ATATTTTTCATATACTTGGATTCAAAATTATTTTTAGGACATTGATTTAGACTAAATTTATCTTCCTTAGAAACAGGGGTGTCATGTGGTTTACAGTTTTGCATGTTAAACCTTCGTAATACCTTTTCTATATAGGCCTTTTGTGATAATCCTAAAATACCACGTGAGCGATCACGGTGAATTTGGATTTCTAATACAAAAGATGCCTCACCAAGATCTTTCATTTCAAATTTGTTTGAAAGAAAATTCTTAGTTTCTTTAAGAAGATTCATATCATTACAGGCAGGCAAAATATCATTCACATATAAAACCAAAAATATAAATTTACTCCCACTGAACTTATGGTATATACAATCTTCACCACGATTCGTTTCAAAACCAAATGAAAAAATAACTTGATTAAATTTTAAATACCATTGACGAGAAGTTTGCTTGAGCCCATAAATGAATTTCTTAAGTTTACAAACTAATTGATTAGTTTGTTCCAAATCAGTCACCATTTCTGGTTTCTTCATATAGATAGTTTTCTCAATGTCTCTATTGAGAAAAGATGTCTTTACATCTATTTGATGAAGCTCAAGATCATAATGTGCTACTAGTGCCATAATGATTTTAAAAGAGTTTTTAGAAGATACCGGAGAAAATGTTTCTTTATAATCAATGCCTTCTTTTTTAGTAAAACCTTTAGCAACAAGACGAGCCTTATATATTTCCATATTACCTTGTGAATCCTTTTTGGTTTAAAATATCCATTTACAACCAATGGGTTTCACATCTTTAGGTAATGAGACAAGATCCCAAACGTCATTGTCTTTCATAGATTTTAACTCTTCATTTATGGCATTGATCCACTTATGAGAATTAGGACTATTAATGGCTTCATGGAAGGTGAGAGGCTCATCTCCCACTAAACCTAAGTGTCCTTCATTCTCGGTAAGATACATTTCATAATCATCTGAAATTGCACTCCTTCTTACTCTATTGGATCTCCTTAAGGGCACCGGTTCTTCCTCATTTGAGGTTGTTGAATTTCCTCATTATGATCAATATTTTCATGTTGGTCAATATTTAAAGGGGAGTCATTATTTTGAATTGTATGTTCCTCTTGAATTTCAGGTACAAGTACTTGATTTCCAATTGGAACTATGGGAAGAGGTATAGAAATGGATGCCTCTTCCTCTTCAAATTCAAAATTATTCCTAATTTCCCCTCTAAATTCAACATCCTCAAAGAACCTAGCATTTCCCGTTTCAAAAAAGGTTCTAGTTTTCGGGTTGTAAAATTTATAGCCCCTAGATCTCTCGGCATACCCTACAAAATAACTACTAACAGTTTTAGCGACCAGTTTGCTCTCAATAGGCCTATAAGGCCTAGCTTCTACTGGACAACCCCATACATGAAGATGATTTAAGGACAGTTTCTTATTCGTCCATAATTCATAAGGGGTTTTATTATTAGTAACCTTAGAGGGAGCTATATTGAGAATATAAGTTGCGGTTTTTAAAGCATCGCCCCATAATAAGTGAGGTAAAGAAGTACAAGAAATCAAACTTCTTACCATATCCTTAAGGGTTCTATTACGTCTCTCAGCTATACCATTCATGCTAGGCGTACCCGGCATAGTGTAGTGATGGACAATCCCACACTCTTCAAGATAGCGAGCAAAAGGACCCGGACGTTGTTCCCCCGAACCGTCATTCCGACCATAGTATTCACCACCACGATCGGACATAACGTTCTTAATAGTCTTCCCAAGTTGATTTTCAACTTCGGCCTTATAAGACTTGAAAACGTCAAAAGATTGAGATTTTTCATGAAGTAAATAAATGTACCCATATCGAGAGTAGTCGTCTATGAACGTAATAAAGTATTATTGACCATTCCAAGAAGGGGTAGGGAATGACCCACAAATATCCGTATGTATTAGTTCTAAGACAGTTGATGCTCTCGAGGATACTTTCTTTTAGTGTTTGTAAACTTTCCTTTTAGGCATTTAATGCAAAAGTCTTTTCCGGAATACCAAGTTATTTAAGATTCCCTCCGACACAAGCTTGTCAATTCTTCTTTGGAGATATGATCCAAACGCATATGCCATAAGGTATAAGAATTTTCACTTGAAAACTTTCGCTTTTTACCTTTGGTTTCATTATTATGGGACTCATTTATTGTTTAAATAGTGTCAAGTAAGTAAAGATTATCATTACTTGACAAAGTACTAATACCAACAACATTGGAATTAAAATAAAGATCACACTATTATTACCAAATGAACAAGAATAACCTTTCTTGTCCAATACTGTGATAGATATTAAATTCCGCCTAAAGGACGGTACAATAAATGTATTATTTAATACAAAATAATAGCCAGTGCTTAACAATAATCTAAAGGTCACTATGCCTATAACTTCACCGGATTCCCAGCTCCCATATAGATGAATCTCTCATCTTCACTAGGTCTTCGGTAATTCAGGCAACCCTGCATAGACATACTTATGTGAGTTGTTGCACCAAAATCCAACCACCATGTATATGTAGGAATTGAAACCAAATTAGCCTCAGTACAAACAAGACCAAATGACATACCTTTCTTAGCACGCCAAGCGTGATACTTAGGGCAGTCGTACTTCATGTGTGTATGGTCCTTGCAAAAGAAGCACTTATTTTCTTTATGATCATTAGATGATCACTTAAGCTTCTTGTTACTTGCAACCACAATTTCCTCCCATGAGAAGAGGTAGATGCCAAGTGAGCATTTCAATTTTAGTTTGCTTTAACCTATCTTCCTCTTGTGTCACATGTGAAATTAATTCATTAATATTCCACTTATCCTTTTAACAATTATAGGTCACCTCAAAGTGACCAAACTGAGGAGGAAGAGATATCAAAACCAAATGCATGAGAAGATCTTCTGATATCTCTAACTTAAGTGCTTTCAGTTTTGTCGATAGGTGAAGCATTTCTAAAATGTACTCCCTTAAGTTCCTGGTACCCTTGTATTTCATGGAAACAAGCTTTCTTAAAGAATAACTTGTTTCTGACTTTTCGCTTTTTGCAAAGCATTCTTCAAGGGTCTCAAGAAAAGTCTTAGCATCAACATCCTCGGAGACGGTGTTCAAAAAGGTCTCCGAGACAATATTTTTCATAATCATTAGGCTCACGCGGTTGGAGCGTTTCCACTTCTCAACACTCAAGCGATCTTCTTGAGTGCTTTGATCAGTGAGAGAAAGCGGAAACGGTTCCCTTAATGCGAGGTCTATGTCCATACAGCCTAAGATCATTACTATTTTGTTTTTCCAAGTTTTAAAGTTAGTCTCATTAAGCATCGGAATAGTACTCATAGCAGCAGTAACTGATGAAGCATTAAGTAAATCTGTTGGGTTTTGAGAACAAAAGAATGAATACAAAACATAAATAAGTAACTACATAATAAATGATTAATTATATCAAATGAAATCCATCAACAAGACAATCAACATGACATCAAAACTAATATTTGGATTGCGAGTTGACTCATATATGATTGCCTTAGGTAACAAGTAATATGAACAATATTTAATTAAATGCTCAATCTTCTTTTGGGCCGTCATAAGCATTTAACAAAACAACTTAATGTTCATTTTATTTGTTACCACATGAATGCTTAAGTTTAGTAAAATGTTAAGATCTTCTTTGGAAAATTCAAGTCATTCACATATTAACTCAAACATTCAACACTTTAACAATTTTGGATTTAAATAACGGTAATCACTTTGGTGATATATATTATTTAAACAATGAATAAAATTAT